>PVLA01015486.1:0-25047 GCA_004027455.1 Hydrochoerus hydrochaeris
AAAGAGGAACTGGGCGAGTTTGTGATCACCAATCCAATCCTAGAGAGAATATTGAAGGACATTCTAGAGAGAGAGAAAAAAAATACCAGGATTTTAGGAACAGTGGCAGAAAGGCCTCAATGAACAGGGCAGGCAGTAGAATGAAGGAGAAAAGTAGACAAACAAAGGCAGAAAAATAGCATAGCAGAAATGAGGCAGAAAAGGTTGGCTATAATCTCTAACATAGATGGCCTTGATACACTAAAAAAAAAAAAAAGACAGGCAGAGTAGATCAGAAGGTAGGGTCCATTGAGATGCTCTGTATAGGAACTATAATCAACCTGAGAGAAAGTTTATGGACTGAAAATCAAATATGAGGAAACAATGTTCTATGTGATAGGGAGCCAGAGAGAAATAGGAGCAACTCGACCACCACCTGCAGATAGGTTGGAAAGATAGGATACTTATGTGCTGTAGAGAAATACTCAGCTATATCAAAGGAAAACCTTGAGGCTTTTGTAGGTAAAGGAATACAACTTGAGATCAAATTCAGGAGTGAGAAGGTTCAGAACCACTTAGGTAAAAAGCAGGTTGCCCCACCAATCTAAAAACTGAAGGAGTTGGTGGGACCCAAAATGCACAGCACCCTGTGGGAGTGTAAGGGGAGGAATAGCCCCCCCCAAAAGGCAGAGGATATTGTTAATAGTGTACCAAGATTTAAAACCCACATTATTCACACCACTCTGCTTAGATGGATTATATTCTGTTCCAGTTTGTCCACTTGTACTAGATTTGAGGGCACAGTTATCCAGAAAATAGCAGGCTATAGTATGGTAACCATCCTTAATTTCCTATTAACTTAATCTGAAGCTCTGTATAACTTACACTGTTTTACCATGACTGGTCTTAATCAAATCTGGTTTGTTAGATTGCTGTTTTGTATTGATAGATTTTATTCAAAGCTGTTATGATTAATAGTATCAAGTCTGAGAATATAGGCAACCACACTGAAGATGACAAAATTCACTAAAATATCCACTCTGGTTTGATTATTACCTGCCTTTGAAGTTTGATACTGTCTACAATGTTTTGTTTTTGCTACTATTGTTATGTACTACTATATTCAATTATACTGCTATATTCAATTATGCCTGATATAGACAATTCTATTGAAGATAACAAGAGACAGCACAGTAACCATTGTAGATCACCTTGTACTGTGGTTTTATATGACTTTTTGGTTTCATGTTTTTATAGGAATTTGTTTTGTTTTGTCTTGCTAGGTTTTGTTTTTCCCTCTAATACAGAAAGGATAGAAATATATAGAGAGACTCATGCATGCATAGCTGTTTACAGTCTCACTGAATATCTTTTTTGTATGCTTTAATTTTGTAACTTGAACCACTATTTCTAAGAGGACAATATGTAATTTAAAAAAAGAGAGAGAACCATTAATATCCTCAAGGACTACAAACCTCCCTTGGTAAAGGCTATGAAGAACTGACATTAAGCCCACTACTGTCAATGCCTGTATTACAAAGATAGGAATCTACCATAAAGAGGAACTGTGAACTGAGTGACTACCAGAATGCGCAAGCTGAGTTGGAAAAAAACAGAGGTGAAGGTTTCTGCCCATAACGTGCTTCTCTGACATTTCTCCAGGCACCCAACCCCAAGCCCTTCGAGCTTCCTGAACCACATATCTGATTTGTGATTGTGAGGCACTAGGCACCAACAGCAAAGTTCACCCTTCCCCTCCATGGAGCCAATTCTCTTGCCAGCTCACCAGCTATCTATGTGCTGCTGAGATTCTGAGATTGCGATAGCAGAATCACAAGTGCTATGGAGAAGGAATGAGGAAGAAGCACGCTTTGTTTTTTACTCTCTAGGCAATCAGCTAGAATTTCTTTGCTAACTTGTCAGGCTACTCATTTTTAAACGCAGTCTACCATGCCCAGTGTGGGCCTCTCATGACAGAGGCCACCTCCTGTTCCTGGTGGTGACTCTATTTTAATTTCACTCACTGGTCATCATTTTAGTACCTTCTGCTTTGCTGCGGAAAGCTCATACTGTCAATACTTAACAGATTAAAATTACACCCTGAAATCTACACTCAGGACTAATTTGTCTACCTATTTGATATGGAACACAGGGGACACACAATCCACATGAGTCAAAGGCAACCCAGGTTTCATAGTCTGCCTTGGGAGGAGTCCCTCTGGGATGTCTAGTCTCCCTTACATTGAGACTGTCCCCACACAGAGGAGCTGCAGAGCATCCTCATCACAAGAACAAGAAAAGTCCTTATAGAAGTGAGGTTTCATGGCTTGCCAATTTTTGCTCAGGTTAAAACTGCTCCAAAGGAAGCCCAGGCTTCACCAGGCAGCAGGTACAAGAGGGGAATCTAGGGAGTTGAGAGGCCAGAGGAAAACAGGGGCTTGTAGAAAATTTGCCAAGGTGAAACAGGGGAGACAGAGACTTTGGGGAAGGCAGATGAAACCAGAGGTGACCATGATGAAGCTGCAGGACACAAATCTGGAGAGCTGCAAGCAGGGCTGTGTGGAGATTTCTGTGCAAGGCAAACAGCAGCTCTCCACTGGAATCAAGGAACTATGCAGGAAAGAATTTCAGCCTGAAATCTGGGGTGCAAACCCCAGAAAAGGTTCAGCCTCTTCAGTAGAGCCATAGAGAAAGGCACATTTGCCAGGGCAGAGAACCAGCAGGAAGCAGAAAAGCTACAAAGGAAAAACAGTAGTGAATCAAAGTAAGGCATGCTCCAGTGCTATAAGTGACCTATTGACTGTGGCCACTTTCTCATGATACAGCTGAATCACTACAACTGGGACCATATGGTCCACGGAGCCTAAGATGTTTTCTGTTTTACCCTACACATGAAAAGTCCCCTGATCTAGACCCTGACTCTGAAGCTGGCAGGATGTGGCCAAAAGGCACAGGCTGTACAAGACAGGCTGCTGGTGGCAAGCGGAGACCCATTAAAAAATTCCTGCCTGTGATCCAAGGCCATTTCAGATTCACAAATGACTGAACAGAAGGTATGGAAACTCCAAGTTCACTAAACTGCCAAGGAGCCCTAGAGGGAAGAAGCCAAAGGTGCCAAGAGGTGCAAAGCTATGTCCTGGTCCCAGTCCTCTAAAACTTGTGGGAAACAGCCCAACATCACTCCCCAAAAGGGCCCACACTACTGCGATATTTTAAGAAGCTGCTTCACTGAGTGGCACTCCAAGGTCTGGTAGGAAAACAAGACAAATTTCAAAATGTGGCACCTACTGGTTGATTTATTAAAGTATACTTATGTGAGCACCACCAAGGAATTGTCGTTGGACACTGTTCTTACTACTCCATCTGTGGGCATGTGAACATGCACATATAAACACACAGATACAATTTCTTAATAGTGGCACCAATTAGTTTGTACACACAAGTAATTATTTATGTAATTTGTGCCAACAATTTAGTAATACAAATGATTTACATCTAAAGATTGATATGTATACTTTTTTAAATTGCTATGTGTAATAACAAGATAATCCTTCCCCATACAAGTCAATTTAAAAAATACACATAGTACCTAAGACATTCTATTTTCTCTGCAGAACTTGTCAGATATGGTCTCCCAGTCCTGCAATACTCAGGACCTTGATAGGTCCCATGCCCATCCTGGGAGTCAGTCAGAGAAGGAAGATGCCTTCCTAGATGACCTGAAATGGAGCAGTCATCCTGGGTACATGTCGCCACAATGCACACGTTATCTAACAGCACAGTTCCCAGGGACCGGGCCCACCTGACGATTACCTTTTTTGATTGTATCCCTTTTTTGATTGTTTTCTCCCACTTCTCTGTTGACTCGATTCTGTTCTGGCTCAACAGCAGGCCCTTGGTCTTCAAGTTCATCCTCGGTTTCATCATCACTGTAGGGAACCACTTCATCGTTTGGCTGCGAATCTTCCTCAAATGTTGTTTCTGGGTCCCTTTCTGTATTCATTCTGCTGGCAAAATGGAACTACCTGTTGAAAACAAAGGGAAACCAGAGAGAATGCTGATGCTTGCCCAGCTTTTGTTTGAATCCTACTGGCATCTTGTTGCAACACCCTTTAACAAAACATTACCGTACTAATATGTAAATATTTCTAAATCATGACCCAAAAGTTCAACTTAATATGCAAACAAGAACAAATATTCATTATTGATTAAATTCTTATGTAATAATTTATATATATCTCAGCAAACCTATGTGTCTATGCGCATGTATAGCTGGGCCTCATACATGCTAAGTAATTGCTGTGCCACTGTGCCACACCCCAGCCACACCCCCTACCTTTTAAAGACATTACACAAAATTAAGGCAAATTGTGGGTTTCTACTCAGTGAAACAAATTTAGTGGTTTACTATTACAATGAAATAGACAAAACAAAAACAAAAAACGAAATATGGAATTTTCCCGCCCTCTTGGCCAAGAGGAGAACCAGAGAGCCACCCCCGAGATCCTGCCACGGCCATGCTGGAACCCAGGAGGCTGCACAAAGAAGCAATTCGCCTGCCCTCTTGGTAAGCGCCTTCCTCTGGCGTGACCCTGGAGCAGACCCAGTAGTGTCTCCTGTGAGCCTACCGGTTCACGGGCTTGGAATCAAACATCCCACCCCCATTAGCAACTGGGGACAGAGGACTGAGCATCTCTTGGTAGGATGACTGTCTGCAATTTAGCAAATATGGGGGGGTCTCTTTGAAAGCAAATGTTGTTTTCAGTGTTTTTTCATTATGATTAATTGCTTTACTCTATTCAATATTCTGATATATTTTATAATATTCTGTCTTTGGCTTGATTTTGCCATACCTAATTGACTAGACAACTATTATGAAGGTAATGAGATATAGTATGGTACCTATTACTGTTATCCTGGTAACCTGCTGTGAAGTTCTGTACCAAATTTACTGCACTGTCTCAATTGGCTTTGTTTTGTCTCGTTCTGTTGTATTTCTACTACCTTCAAAATAAAGTAAAATAAAATAAAATGAAATGAAATGAAATAAAAATAAAATAAAAAGAAATGTGGTCCAGATAGTAAGGGTAAGTACTGTTTGGTAAATTTAACGAAAGGGGCACACACAGACATTTATTTGCATTGTGGTATTCATGGAGTTGAGTTTCTTACTATGGATGAGAACTCCCTCAAGATTTCTGGTTTCTGCTAACACTAATACTCTGAGCCTTTATTTTATGACACATTTTAAACACAACCATAAAGCTCAACCATTTCTGATGATTTTCAGGGAACATGCTCATTTTTCTAACTTCCTAACTATCACTGCCTAGTCTCCCTACCTAGAACTTGTGTATCTACTGCTGCACAAACTGACCTTACACAGGTAAGAAGGACATCCTTTGTTCTATTTATATTGAGAAAATATTTACACAAATACCGCAGATTACTTGAGCAGAGACATATAGCCTGGCATTATTTACATAAGCACCACACTACCATGCACTCAGTATTGTTACCAACAACAGCTCACATTTACAGTGATAATGGCACACCCCACCCCACACTGAGATCACTATAGACAGTGGCCCCTTGATATGTCTCACATCATCCTCCTGAAGTTGTTATTAGTTATTGTCTACAGAGAAGAAAACCCAAACTCTAGGACGTGAAATGACTTCACAGTAACTATTAAAAAATTTGCAGCAATCAAAAGGAAAGGACAACTGGGATGGGGAAAGGAGAAAAGAAGGAAAAAGACTATACATATGTACACATATATATGCGTGTGTATGTAAATATATGAGACAGATAACTATACCATTAATCTCTGTTAGCTCATCAAAAAGAACAGTTTGTGTTTTCATTGTCTGATTGTTTGATCATTTTTTTATGACTAAATCTTATAATCTGAAAAACTACTTTCAAGATAACAATGTGAAATATGTTCACTAGTGTTAATTTGCTGTTTTTTTAAAAAAATTCTGTCATTTTTATCTTTTTGTTTAAAAAAATTGCAGCAAAAACTCCATCCCAAGGAGAGATCTTCTATGCTATTTTTTAAAATTTGAAATGTTTTAACTTAATATGTCTAAATTATAATAATTAGGCCAGGGATTTAGCTCAGTGGCTTATGCGCCTGCCTGGCAAGCACAAGGTCATGAGTTCGATCCCTGGTACCGGAAAAAAAAAATTATATTACTATACTCTATTTTTATGTTATAGCTTCTTACACATTTTAATTTAGTATAAACTGCCCTGAGTAAAACTGTTTTAGCCAATTGCAGCTTTTACACTAAATTTAGCATCTTGGACATCAAAATAATTTGTGTATCCACAAATGAACACTTAGGAAATTTTTAAGTATTTATATGGAGATTATTTTTCTGAGTATTAGTTAAAACAGTAAAAGCCAGAAGCGACTTGGCTGTCCAATACTTGTGAATTGTATAAGGAAATTGTGTGTACTTCTACAGAGGCTAGTGTACACTAATTTAGGTTACGCATGATAAAGCATTTAGTGATGATGCAAAAGTCCAAATGTATTAACCTGAAAGTGAGTTATAGATCAACATGTAAAGAATAGTCCCTGTTATTCACACAAAATTTCATCAGATGAGCATACTTTTAAAATGATCCACGTAGAATGCTCAACTCACTTGACAGCTACAGTGAGTCCTTGATGAACATCAGTGATTATTGTTGCGAGCTATTATTTTTATAATTAGAAAAATGTTATTTACAATAGGAGACACAAGGAGTGGTCTGTGCCTTTAAGTTTTTCCATCTCCAAAATTACTTCTAAAATGTATCTGTCTCTCCTCAAGAAAAAAATTAGATTAGTCCCTTAAAATATGAGTATACCTAATGAATGTATGTAGGTTAAACAGAGACATAAAAGCTTTTGTTCTCTGAGCATAATTCTATTCATCTCCCTTTCTTTTTTTTTTTTTTTTTGATGCAAATGCAAATGGCCAATAGACACATCTACTTTTAGTTGACTTTAGTTTTGTTTTAGCTGTAAGGTAAAACATTTTCCCCCTTTTCAGATTTTCTACAGATTTATAAATTACTATTTCATGAAATTTAATACAAAAGCCTTATTTTGTTTGGTAATATACTGTTGAGGCAGTTATGCTTTAGCTAATTTCCAAACTCCTAAAGGCAAAACATTTAATTATTATCCCATTTCACAGATACTGAGCCTAAGGTGAAAAGTGAGGAGTGGCAGTCTAGGATCTCTATTATGGCAGAGTATAATACATTCAAAGTCTGAAAGCTCAATGTAGAAAAAAAGGGAATATATATATATATATATATATATAACCTTTTAACCATTGTCTTAGACTATTTTTTGTTGCTGTGTATGTCAGAGTACCTGAAATTAGTAGATTAATAAAGATAGAGGTTTATTTAGCTCATAGTGCTAGAGATTGGGAGTTTTAAGAACATTGTATCAGCTGCTCACACAGCCGGTAAGGGTTTTTCTCCTACATCATGGTATGCAGAGGGCACGGGGAGACTGAGAAACCGTGCCAGCTTGGGTCTCTCTTTTTAGAAAGCCACTAATGGATTTCTAGGGCCCTTGTGACCTCATTTAATTCTAATTATTTTCAAACTATCCCACTTCCAAATACCATTAGCATGTGACTTCAGGTTAAATTTAGAACACATAAATTCTGAGACACATACCCGAGCCATGACAACCACCTTTTTTTATTTTAAAGGGAATGGAACAAAACAAAACAGAACAAAGCAGATCAGAACAAAACAATGTAAACAACACAGGATTTCAAAACAAGACAACAGGAAATCAGTGGCTTCCACATTGTGGCTACCCCATGTCTCCTATTCTCCCTGAAATGGTTGTCCACATTTTAACACAATGAATTCAAACAAAACGAAATCATATCAACCAATCAAAACAAAAGAATGAAAGCATTACAGGCCTTCAAAACCAGACAACAGCAAATCAACAATGACTACCATAACGTCTCTTGTTCTCTTCAAAACAGCTATCCATACCTTCACACATAATGAGATTAAATAATACAAAACCGACTAAAGCCAATCAATACAGAGAATGAAAGTATTGCTGGACTTCACAACAAGATGATAGGAAATCAGCAATGGCTACCATTTTCTTCATTTTCTTCAAAGTAGCTGTTCACACCATCACATGAAATAAAATCAGTATCTACCTTCAAGGTGCAAAGTACTATACCAAGTCCTTGAAACTGAGCCACAAAGGGCGATCCAGGTTATTGAGGGGTACAGACAGAAGATGCAGCAAGGCCAGTCATGTCTGCCCTGGGAATGCCTCCAATCCATCCTTTTCTTTCCTTATCATTGTCCTGGCCAACAATTTAACTCAGGTGACAATCATTTCTCTCCCAAAATGCTGCAAGAAGTTTCTTCCATAATCAACTTCTATACAGTCACCAGAGCTGTGCTTTTCTCCTGCTTCTTACATGTGACAGATTAAACACATAAACTCTCCTATATGCTACAGATTGACCTGTGACCCAGCTTCCCCCAGTTCATATGTTCAAACCCTAACCCCACAGTGTGACTGTATTTAGGAGGCATTTAAGGTTAAATAAGGCCAGTGAAGCAGGGGCCTAATCCAATGAGGCTAATGCCTTTATAAGAATAGACTCCAAAGATCTCTTACTCCCTCCATCTGCATGTAGAAAAAAGGCCATGTGAGAACACAGCACTAAGGTAGCTATGTACAAGCCAAGAAACTGGCCTCACCAGAAACCAACCCTGCTGGCATCTTGTTCTGGAATTTCCAGTCTCCAGAACCATGGGAAAACAAACTTCTACTATTTATGCCACCTGGTCCGTGGTATTTTTTATGGCAGCCTGAGAAGACTAACATACTTTTGTTTCAGATGGTACTTTAGATTAAACTCATATATTTTCCCTCAAAAGCTTCCTGAATGGGCTCTGTATACTTCTCCAACTTCCTCCTAGTTCATTCCTCCTCAGCTCCATACCTTGCTCTCAGTTCCTTAAGCAAACTGATCCTTCCTACCTCAGGGTGTCTTTGTATTTTTATCTCTGTCTCTGTCTCTTTGTCTGTCTATGTCTGTGTGTCTGTCTCTGTCTCTTCTCCCTACCACTCCTCCCTCTTTCCTACTCAGGATTGAACCCAGAACTGCACACATGCTAGGCAAGTGATCTAGCACTGAGCTATACTTCCAACTCTATTTTTCATTCTTTAGGTTTCAACTTTAATGTCCCCTTTCACTGATGGCATTGAACAGGTATCTGCCTGCCTCTTCTGCTGCCACTGGCTTCCTGACCACTGACATTTCTGTCTGCTTCCTACCACTTACCACAACTCATACATACTCACTTGCTTTTACTTACTTATCATGTGCCTGTCACAGTAGACCACAAACTCTACAGGACCACAGCCCAGCCTGTGAACCCTCAGTACCATACAGTTAGCATTCAAAGACCTGAGAAAAAGCAAATAAACCTCCAGTAAATTCCTTGGGGACTCGGAGAGTTGGCTGCTACCAGAGTTCTTTGCCACATCTTCACAGTTTATACCAACTGCATAGTAACAGATTTCAGCATTTATTGGATCAAGGATAAACACTTGAGGACAATGAGGAGGGCAAAGAGGAGCCAGGTTCATAAGTCCTACCATGTGGAGCTTTTTAGGATTTTTGACTCATTCAACAACTTATTGTCCAAGATTTTTAACATGTACATGAAACAGAACAACTTTTCTGATGAGGGATTGAAGATACTGAAGGTAAAGACAACCTTTCTTATTTATCAAAATAACTCCAGCCCTTGGTATAGTGCTGCCATGGAGGTGACAATCTCGTCTCTATGTGGTCTACTGCATGTTTTCTTAAATCTTTATTGGTACATGCTCTTGTTCATTTAGGAATTGTCTGCTTTAGCACAATAGTAATGGAGCAAAATACAGTATTTATAATAGATTATATGGCCTCAAAGGCTAACTTACTTACTCTTTGGTCCTTTACAGAAAAAGTGTGCTGACCCCTAGACTAAAATGAAAGACTGTAAGAGACAGCAGGAAAACAAAGGTCAACTTCAAATGCCCTCAAAATGGATAAATCATATATGCTCTAGGGATGTGAAATAAACTACCAGCAATAGTAGAGGAGAAATGCCCCTTAGTAAAAGAAATGTCATATTGAATTGGAGGTGTTGTTTCTTTGAGTAGATCAAAGCTGTTTAACTGGAAAAGACAGTTTCAAGTGCTTATGGTATACAATCATCTAGCCTTCATGAAAGGATGCTGTGATGGTACACCTTGTAACCACGCCTAGTTCCACAGGGCATTTTATCATTAATCCATGCATGTATGCGTTGGAAGTAAAAACAAATCAGCAAAAGTAGGCAAAAGATTTACCATCATTAAAAATAATTTATCACTGATTTCTTCATTCAAGGATTTTTTTGGCCATATATTTTCAGAAGTTATCCTTAAACAGCTTAGCTACAAGGAACTGCCAACGTTTTCATTTGCATGCATGTGCATGTGTAGGTTTCAAGTTGCTGTGTAAACATATATGTTTAAAATGTATTCTGTGTACTTCTGAAAAAATGAAGCCACATTTGATTTCAGTTTTGTAGTATGATTTAGTCAAATAAATGTGTAATTTTACATTGAAAAAGGTAAATAAACATCCTAATTAGTAATACAAATGGACTTAATTCAAATCAAATCCATCTAAATTCTCTTCCAAGTGTACCAGTCCTCAGGGTAATCTCATTCTGGATAGTTATCATGGTGAATATTAAAATAGTTACAGAACATTTCATTCTTTATTTTTTGTCATGCTAGGGATTGAACCCAGGGCCTCATGCATGCTAGACAAGTGCTCTACCATTGAAGTATATTCCAGCCCTATTCACAGAGCTGGAATTTATAGCCCAGTGTGCATGGTTACCACAGAATGAACAGTACCAATGTTGGAATGTGTGTGGGTATGTGTAAAATTCAATTTCAAGAAACGAGCTATAGAATGTGTAGAAAATAAGGATCAGTCTGCAATTACTAGACATACCATTGGCCATCAAGAAAGAGATCTGGGTGTCTGGAAATGACTGTATGATCATGCTTTAGTGACAAGCAGTCAGTATGTTTCTGAGCCACGTACTACCGATCTTCTAGCTCATGAAGTAACACCCACTAATGAAGAGCAGAATTTACTTCTTGGATTGAGAGGCAGCATGATTGTGGGGAAAGAACATGGATCTGCATTCAAATCTTTTGTGTGTGTGTGTGTGTGTGTGTGTGTGTGTGTGTGTGTGTGTGTGTGTTTTGGACTTTTGGGCCAGAGGGTTTGAGACAGGGTCTTGCTATATATAGTTCAGGCTGTCCTTAAACTCCCTGTGTAGCCTAGGCTGGCCTCAAACTTGCAGCAATTCACCTAGCTCAATCTTCTGAGTGTTAGGATTCAAGGAATGAGACAACAAACCTGGCTGCATTCAAATCTTGGCTCTCCTTTTTTGCTAGTTTATAACTTGGGTACATTTTAACATTTTGGAAGTGTATGTTTCCCACAGGGGAGAAAAAAAAAGCAAGCAGCAGGAGGAGGAATGTTTATATTTCATATACTATATACCATAAGGGTTAAGTTAGATAGCTAATGGCTATGAAAACCCCTAGCAGTTTCTAACAAATAGTACATACAATGCAGGTATTAACTTCCATTTCCTACTTCTTGTTCTTGAGGAAAAACACTTCCAAGACAAAGACTAAATCTACCAAGGAAGAAGGCTCTCTCCAATCCCCATCTCCTCCCTGACAAACAGGGCCTTCATACATGGTGTAGTCAGGGTCTGCCAAGTCACTAGTAGCTAGACATCATGGTTTGCATGTGGTTTGTTTCCCAGGGCTCTACATGCTATAGGCTGAGACCTAAGAGGTGAGGCCTGGCAGGAGGTTTTGGGTCAGTGAGGATCTGTCCTGGCAAGGGATTGAGGGATTTTTCAGGAGACAGGTTAGTTCTCTAGAGAGGGTTCTTACGAAAGCCAAACCTGGTGCCCCCTAGTCTCTCTCTGGCTTCCTGTTTGAGATGTGGGTCCCACATATGATCTTGCCATTGCCATTTCCCATGAGTTGATACAGCTGAGAGAAAACTTTCTCAAACCTGTACTATGCCATTAAGGGACTTTCAGTCTCCAAAACTGTGAGCTAAATAAGCCTCTTAATAAGCTAGTCTGTTTCAGGTATGTTGTTACGCTAACAGAAAAGTTTCTATACAACTGAAGTAAAAGCCAGGACTTGGTGTGCATGGCCCTCCCCACTTTAGCATCTTTGTGTGGTCAGAGGCTGGCAAAGCCAGCCTTCTTTCTTTCCCTTGCATTGTTCCCCACCATTGCCTCCCAACATCCCTCTGTTAGTAGACTGCGCACTTTCCCGCAGGCCTGCCTGCCTAAAAGTAGCAGGGGTGGGGATAGCAGCAAGAAAAAGGCACCATTTAGATCAGAGTTTGGCATTCAGATTTTCCAAGTTTTAAGAATGTGATGCCTCATTTTCCATCTGGGTCTCTGAAGTATCCAGTCCTCTTGATCATAAATTCCAGAATAAACGGTTTGGTAAATAGCAGGATTTTCAAATGTGATCTTTTAATATCCATTGCATTTGAGTACTTGGTTACCAAATAATTACCCATAAAGTGAATAGATGAGTGGACTCTCTTGTTCCTTTTGCAGAAAAGGAGGCATTGAAGGAAAGGGGGAAAAAGGGCAGCATAGGAAAGAGAGAATTAGTTTTCTCCCTTTGCAACAATAAGACCCTGTGTGCCCACACTCTGGGAAGCTGAGGCAGGAGAAGCCCAAGTTTGAGCCCTGCCTGGGCAGTTTAGCAACTTAGTGAGACCCTGTCTCAAAATAAAACACAAAATGGGGTAGGGTATGTTGAGGATGCAGCTTAGTGTGAAGGCCTGGGTTCAATTCCAAGCATAAAAAAAAAATCAAAAAACAAAACAAAACAAAATAAACCCCTTGATGTCACTGAAGTTAGAATAAGGAAAACAAAAACTCTTGTTGCTTTCACAAGGTTTCTAAACTTAAATGAAGGAAAAATAGGAACACAAAAAGTTGCATTTTGCCACTAACAGAACAAAGTAACCTGTATGCATTCATAATAGCAATGGGAGCATACAGACTGAGAAGACCCAAGTCCCCACTCAATGACATCTTTGTTGTGTAACTTGATTTGTGTCCAGGAAGACCAAATCTCAGATGAAAAGATTTACAATATTCATTCTTGCTCATTCTTCATCATTTCTTTATAGCTTTTAAAGTCTTCAATAAGAAAGAGCATTTCTGAAATATCTTTTTTCTCATTTCACTTTATTACTATTAAACATAAGGCTGTAAAATACTTACCATGATATGTAAGTGTATACATTACATATGTTGTATGCTATGTTTTTATTGTATATTCCATATGCAATAGAAAAAACTCTGGCAGGCAGAATCCAAGCTGGTCTCCAATGATCCCACCTCCTAGATTTCATGCCTGTGAAATTTCTGATCTAAAATGTCTCCCAAAGTCTCCTGAGGTCAGAGATGGGGCTTCCAGAAGGGAACTGGATCACAAGAGCGCTTGAAGGGCTTCTAGGACACAGGGTCTGAGTGCAGGAGGCAGTTTATTGGGACATGTAGACAGGGATGTGCTTGTGCTGGCCCCTTCCTCACTCTTTTGCTCCCTTACAGCCCTACAAACCCCTCCACCACGGAACTTCTGCCAGCTGAACACAGATCAAGACGTCTGAAAACCAAGAGCCAAAACACACCTTTTGTCTTTTAAAGTTGTTTGTATTAGATACTCTCTCCCAGTGCTGAAAAGCTGACTAACACAGTGCTCTCTTAAAATCACCTCCCTACGAGCCTGGGCTGGAAGCGACCCCTAGTTTCTAACCAGTTTGTGATGTGGCACAGATGATAGGCTGTCCCTTCCACAGTTAGGTTACAAAAACTATGACCTCCTTCTTGCCAGCTGACTCCTTCTCTTCCTGGCTTTGGGGAAGTGGCTGCCCACGACAGACTCAATGGCAAGAAACAGAGTGGGCATCCAGCAACAGGCAGAGAGGATGGAGCCCTTAGGCTGACAACCTTCACAAATACATGTTGCCAACAAGGATGTGAACATGAAAGCAGATCTTTCTCAGTTCCACCTTCTTTGGATGAGACCTAAGGCTGGGATGATGCTTAATTTCAGTTGTTAAGCTATGCTTAGACACTTGACCCATATCCTGTGAGATGGTACATGGGAGTTATTTCAAGCTGCTAAAGTTAGCAGTAATTTGCTTTGCTGTTAATGATTAGCACACACACCATTAATCACAGTAGTAACAACTGTATAATAAAGTACCTAATGTGATTACTATTATTTCCAAGTTATTCCAAAAAAGCCCTCATCTACAAGGGAAAAGAAAATCTTCTGTAACCCAGGTTCCTCCAGATACATGGGTAGCCCTACTTGGAATGTGCCCAATAATAATGAAAGTAAAACCTGACAAGCTTGATGACAGTTACAATTAGACAAAGAATCCTATGAAGCAATAGCAATGAAACATATCTAACATCTAGATTAAAGTTAAACTTTATACTGTTATTGAAGTAACATAATTACAGTTCCTCGCAACAAAAGAATTTTATTTCTTCACTGTCCTCCCAAATCAAAGCTTAAAAACCTAGTAGAAGGCTGGGATCATTAATAAAAAACTAAGGGATCACTATTATCACCACTGTAGGAACAATTCAGCTAGAACCTTTGCTCATGATAGAGAAGACTTCTCCAGATCCATAGCTTCATCTCCTGTTTCTCAGATAGCCTGCCCCAGAGCCCTCTGCCACCAAGGAAGACTGGCTACCATTTCCTACTGCATAACCTCCAAAGTGACCATAGGAATCTCAACTGCAGAAGAAATGTCAACACTTGACGTTTTAGAGAAGAGAAGTTTTTCTTTTCTTTTTTTTTTTTTTTTTTGCATTCTAATGTGTTAGACAGCTGTTCTTTTGTGAAAAAATATCTGACATAAACAGCTTAATGGAGGAAAGATTTATTTTGACTTATGGTTTCAGAGGCTTCAGTCCATGTTTTGCTGGTTCCAAGGCAGAAATATCACAGGGGAGAAGAGCTGCTCACTTCATAGCAGCCTGAACTAGACAGAGAGAGTGAGATCGAGAGCCCTCAAAGAGATATAGTCTTCAGAGACAAAAACTCCAGTAACCTACTCTCTCCATCTGGGCTATACCTCCTAACAGCCCTTTAAGCCAAATAACTCATCGATAGATTAATCCATTGGTGAGTCAGCTCCCTCCTGATCCAATCTTCTTTCTAGGCCCTACCTCTGTGTTTTGGTACGTTAGGGATCAAGTCTTCAATACATGATTAAATTTGGGGAATACTTCAGATGTAAACCATAGCACTCCTAGATAAGACTAAAGGATTTATTGGTTCAACTCTGCCATAAGTTCCCCCAAATACCCTATGAATAATGATTCCTTCTAGATAACACGAAGCTGTCTCTTAGAGTTCACAAAGTTTTGTTCACACACTGTCTCATGCAATTGTCATGAAATATCCTGAGTTATGCTGTTTTGCATTATCATTCTCATTTTACCAATGAGATAACTGAGGTGGTGATGGAAACTGACCAACACTATTGAGCTCCTTGGTATAACATCAAATTGGATTCTGGACCTCTCTACATATCCAGGCTCTATGTCCCATGCAATATAGCAAATGTATCATGGATCCAATCACAATTCAGGTTCTGTTTAGGAATCACTGAAGCTTCAACATGCCTTCCACATGTGTCTAAAATTTCGTTATTGTGACAAAATACAGTACCCAAGATAATCAATGTAAAAAGATAACAGGTGCATTCTGGCTAACGGTTTTGTAGATTTCACTCCATGGTTGGTTGGCCCATTATTCTAGGACTTGTGGTGAGGCCGTTCATCTTGATGGAAGTGTGTGGCAGAGGAGGCCTTATTATCTTTTGGTGGTAAAGAAGTGGAAGAGACAAATAGATCAGGGTCCTCATACCCTTTTAGGGTATGCTCCCAATACTTCCCCTTCTACTAAGTGGAGCTCAGTAGAAGAAAGCAGTTTCTCTTTTAGACTCTACCTTCTCTAGGTTCTACCACTTCCCAGTAGCACCACAGGCCAGAAGCCAAGCCTTTCATACATGGGCCTATGGGGTCTTTCAACATCCAAACTGTAGCACCTAACTGAAAAATCATTTGTAACAGGAAAAATGTAAGCATAAAAAATGAAGAAAGTAAGCAAAATAAACCAAGCTATGCAGTCTACAGGTAGATCTTTCCTGCACCAGTGAATTATAAGAATTAAAATGTTTCCCAACTTCATTTGATCATTATTTCCTAGGTGTTTTGGAGCTGGACAATGTGAGATGCACAGAAGCAATCAGGAGCTCAGGCTTGATGGAAATAAGGAACAGCTAGAATACGGACTCAGAGGCAGGAAAGTACAATGAAGAGACCAGGCAGGTTCCCATCGAGGGTGTCAGAGAAGAGCTGGAGAGAGGATGGCTGGAAACACCTCCCCCAGTTCACTTGGCTTTGACGAGGCTGCATTTCAGGGATGGAGAGTAACACGGAAGGTATCTGCCAAGAGTGTGATCCACACAGCACTAATCTTAGCGGCTAAGGGCAGAGTATGGGAGGATGAGAGCCGGGAATGGGGGACATTCAGAAGTCACACTGGATACTGGGCACTGAGCAGCTCAGGGTCACAGGTTTTTCCTCTTTCAAACCTTTGGTTTCTTATTCATCACCTCCTGCAGTCCCATCCAGCAGGAAGGCTGAGTCCCACTCAGCCCAGGAAGGAACAGAAGGCTAGCTAGGTGTGGTGTCCAGACTGTAATCACAGCTATTCAGGAGGCTCAGGAGGGAAGATTACAAGTACAAAGCCAGCCTGGAAAGCTCAGGGAGAACTTGTCTCAAAATAAAAATTAGGAAAGGCCATAGTTCAGCACTCCCTTGGTTCAATTCCCAGTAGTACAAAAAAAAAAAAAAATTACAAGTGGGCCTGAGTTAGGGTGGTGACAGCTAAAAAAAGTTTTCAAAATTAAGACAGGGTGGAGCCACCACTATTTTGTCTGGAAAACTAAGGGAAAAAAGTATACAAAAGACTAGAACTAGTTCTCAGTGGAAAATAAAGCCAGAATTTCCCAAATGTTTATTTTGGAGACCCAGCCTCAACCCACAATGTACTTTTATAATAATGAAAAAGAAGAAAAAGCATTGTTCTTATATTCAAGATTCATCCTTACTGGTGAGGGACAATGGTTCTATTTTTACTTCATTAGTGTTACCTCTGTCATTGGACTTTAAAATTGTATTTATGTTTAAATAACATAAAATAGAAGGGGCTTTGTAACTGATGGCTCTGTGGAAGTAAAATTTTCAGGCTAAAATAAATCTGTGGTGTTTACTTCATTTCAGTCTTAAAAAAGTCTTCAAGCTATTGATAGAAAGATTACACACTAAGGAAGGATGGAAGGACTGGCACAGATTTCTAGTACTAAACACAAACCTTAAAAATTTCCATCTACAGTGAGACGGTTTATTTTCTCCATCTAAATTCACTGACAACAGCTTGTTTTAATCAAAGGGTGGAAGAGGAAGACGTGGTGAGTAAACAAGAATAACCATGAACAGAAAAGATTATTCTCACTCTAACCAAAGCAGACACAAAAGCAAAAACATAAGACACCACACTTTATGCCTGTTGCAATATCCAACGATTAGGTTAATGTTTGCTCAAGTAAAAAGAAATGAATTTACCTTCCCTCTCTCTCACACATACACTCATACTCACTGCTACTAACATGGAAATCTGAGCACTCCTTTGAAAAACAATGTGTCTCTATCAGGAACACTAAAGACTATTTGAACTAAGCATCTCATTGACAGACACTTCTAATTTAACCAAGAAACTATTCTTTTTTATGCTAAAATTTTCTTTTATTTTAGTCATTCTTTCACTTCTGTATTTACATCTTAGCATTAGTCATATATATGTATTTTTGGAGGGGTATCGGGAATCAAACTCAGGACCTTGCATTTGGCAGCCAGGCAATGTGCCACTAAACTATATCCCTGGCTTAGTCTTTTATATATTCAACAAATACTTTATAGGATATATAATATACCAGTCATGATTTTCAATGAATAGGTAAATTTGACAAGCAAGGCAGGTAAAGTTTTGGTCATCATGGGTCTTATTTTACTGTGGAGGTACTGTCTTTCAACAAATAGATAGCTGGTTAGTCTAACATGAGCAAAGCCCCAGTTGCATCCCTAGAACAGTAGAACGAAACTCTTTTTTTTTTTTTTTTTTACCAAGGATAGAACTCACAACTTCGGCGCTTGCCAGGCAGGTGCTTATGCTGCTGAGCAAAATCCCTGGCCCAAGAAACTCTATTCTTAAAAAAATAAATAAATAAATAATAAAAATAAAAATAAATTTATCATTGTAGTTAGCTACAGAAAGCAGGAAGAGAGACTATTTGAAAGTTCAAAAAGATAATGCTTTTACAAGTTTTAATGACTTCAGTGTGGCCATTAAAAATGATAGTAGTAGGAACACAGGAAATGCTTTCCAAAATTAAACATGGGACATAGAGGGCAGACATCAAAATTGTGTCCTATTATACAGCTTTGTAAATAATACATGTGGAACTCAATGGCAGAGGGCTTAGTATGAGCAAGGCCCTGCATTCAATCCTCAGCACCACAAAATAAAATAATAAACAAAAAGTATATTTTTTTTTTTGCAGTACTATGTAGATTGAACCCAGGAACACTCTACCAATGAGCTACATACCCAGGCCCTCTTTGTTTGCTTTTGTTGTTGCTTTTGTCTTTTTGAGACAGGGTTTCACAATGCAGTTCACTTTGGCCTTGAACTCACAGTGATCCTCCTGCTTCAGCCTCCTGAGTGCTGGGATTACAGGGAGCACCACCATGCCTGCTTTGTTTTGTTCTGAGACAAGGTCTTACTATCAGTAAATTGCCCAGGCTGGCCTTAAACTTTCGATTTTCCTTCTTAATCTTCCTAAATGGTTTGGATTATACACATGAACTAAGACCTCTATTTTGGGAAAGAACATCTGTACTTAAAGAAGAATCACAATTCTGTGATCATCTTCCTAAAATAGCAACTGATAATACCTAACCACTCCTTATATCTAGACTATTGAGCAGCTGCTCACATGTTAGGGTACATTTCAGGAAATCCTTATAACACACCCAAATGGAAGTTATTATCCTCAATAATGTGACTCTTTTAGGGTTACACAGCATGAATTCAAGCAGCTGTCTTTGTCCCCGAATCCCTTATGAGTTGTCATAGCACCGTTAAAAAGTGGGAGAAAAGTTGCCTCTGAGTATTAGGATCATATCCACTCCTAAGCACCTGGATAGAAGTCAATGACAAGAACGATTTAAATTAGTAATTTTCCTTAGTGATCCCACCCAATTCTGCTTTAGTGATCCAAATCCAAAGCTGTGGCTTCGACTGAAAGTAAAAACATAAATATAGCTCAAGTATATCTTTAAGTGGACACTGTATGTGATCAAGTATGGCATATCAAGTATGATCAGGGCACCAACTTGATTCTTAGACTATCCTGTATGCCTGAGACTGTTCAAGAGAACCTAACTTCCCTTTCCACCCAAAAGTTAACACCTTCACAAACTCCAGATCTCTGAGGTCTAAGGGATGAGGGCCACATCTGATACTTAACCACTATCTCCTTGGCTGTATTTAAACTCAGCTTAGATTACAAACTCTTCCCAGACAGCAGAGTTCATACCCTCAGTTTCAAGCCAAGGTGATACTTCAAACATACGGTTAATATTTTATATGTTTGGATGTACTTGCATCACCTTGCACAATCTGTAGAGTTTCCTACCAAGAGTCAGAAATTCTGTTTGGGCTTTCAGGATCTGAGCAATGCACAGGAGTGTGTCCAAGTGTCTCCTACATATGTAATAGGTTTAATTGCTTTGGGTAATATTTCTGATTCAAAATTTCTGAAGTTTTCAGTGTTTCACTTAAAATGGCAGCAGTGAGCAATTAGAGGCCTGTATCTATATGCATCAGGCTCTGCGCTGGGCACTTAACTGCATTATCTTAATTCATTTGTCCTGTCAAATTGTTACCCTCATTTTATAGATGAGGAAACTGACATTACACGAAGTTCTTGGCTCAAGGACATCTAGCTAGTAACACAATTCCTTGTCATAGTCTGTGCTCTTAATCACTATGCTCACTGCCTTAATTGTACCTAATTACATCTGTGTGTGGCATGCTGGTGAAAATATAATTAATTCAATTTATACCTGAGAAAACAAATAACTAAGAGACACATAGTTGAATGTACAGAGGAACTCTAATTGGTGCCCAACAATCCCGACTCTCTAGTCTCTCTATTCAAGGATTTGTAGTGTGGAAACTCGTAGAGGACCACTTGGACGACTTTCCTTGAAAGAAGAGCAATTATCTCCATTTTGGCTAAACCTGGCCCCATTTCCATGTATTGATAGGTGCAGATGGCTAGGATTTTTCCTTACCCCTCAACTGGCTTTGAGCAATGCATATCGGTCTAGGTGAGGTGCTGATGTGTAATCTTTGAAGTAAGGTGACAGGTCAGTGTTGCCACACCCTGGAGCTCCCAAGAAACATGTGAGCAGGAGGCAGAGCCACATACCATGTTGTCAACTGGGATTGAGTCTCCAGAAAGAGGCTGTGACATCTCAGTGCATAAAAAGTTAAACATCAGAGCTGAAGCACTGACCCCAAAACGTTATATACTGAGACACTACCTCGAACTATGTTATACAGATCAGTCTTTCTGCATCTCTCTCCCTCTCTCTCTCTCATATTGCAGAGGTGATTTCAGGTCTCCTACCTAGCCCAGCTCACAGTACTCGTTCCCACCACAACGACAGTCACTCATCTCTCCTTTCTTGATGAATACATAAAACCTGGGTTCAGCCCTGGCTAGTGGTCTTTATTGCAGTTAGCCATCATCCTAACTGGACTTAGGACCCTCTTGACTCCCCACAACTACAAATATACCTTATTTTCACCTTGGGTTGCACTGGAAGTGGTAGACTGGAATTAACTCACTAGAATTCCAATAACTTTTCCATGGATTACAAATATAAACTTCCCAGGCCACAACAAGAAATGGGAAGAGCTCTCCATAGACCCTAAGGAAATGGCAGGGTATAAAATGGAGTTCCTGGCTGCAAACACCTGTATGCCCTTGCCAAAGTTTTCCCACCTTCTAGCATCCAAGTCTCTGACTTTGCCAAAAAATTTGCCCTCTGTCCAGTGGGAGGAAGCTACCAGGGTTCGTACCCCAGTTTCTCATGGCCTTTGTCACCCCTCTCCCCAACCTTGACTATCCTGGTGGTTTCTTTCCCATGATGTTCCCCTCACCAGCTTCCTCTGCAGAGCAGACCCAGCAGTGGGACCCAGCAAGTCATCTATCCTTTCTCAACTCTCACTGTGGAACAACACTATTTCAATTTGAAAAATGATGGCTTTCAGAAGTAAAGCAAATGCAGATGAGATCACCACCCCACCCACACTCATAGCACCTTTTGGGGGAGCAGCTGACAGTGAGGAAGGCTTGAGTTTGCTTAGTAATACATGACCCACCTCGCTAACACCCCCAGGCACATATAGTGTACAGAGTATATATAATATATTTTTATATGCTGGAGTGAAGTAAAACATCAACAAAAATGTTTGAGTTTTTCTTTCCTCTTCCACACTCCCCCTTTTCCACAGACCCAGACTTCAACTCCTATCTGCAGAATGAAAATGACTTTCTTGAATGCAACTGAACTCAAAATACTCCTTTAATCCTATTGTTATCATAATATGACTTATAACTTTGTCTTACTGTTACTAATACCATTATAAATACTTGTGATATTCAACATGTAAGCTGAAAAATGCTCCCAAATTAATCTGATTTTAGTGAATGCACACTATAGACTTCTGAGTCCAGTAAGGAAACTCAGTCCTTTATTTTGGAAACAGAGCCATCTGTCACTGTGCCCTGCAGATCTGGGGAGGGATAGTTGTCTAGAGGGACTCCTGCTCCTGCCATCTCACCTGCTGCCTGCCCACATGCTCCTGAGTAAACCCTCAGCTGTCCATGAACAGATCCTGCCAGGAATACATTCTCAACAAAGACCAAATCTAACTGATCTGAACCCGATACCACAAAATATTAATCTCCTTGGTTTCCAAGAGCTCTTTTTATAAAGAAAATGGAACTAAGCATAAAAATAAAGCAAAATGCATCAAGAATGACCAAGGGGCTTAAATAATTCACAAATCAGCCAAGGAATAAATCCAAAGTGTCTGCATACTGCAAAACTGAAGAAAAACCTTCAAATGTCACATTAATTTGAACTTTATTTTAGATATCTGGAGCTAATTAAAATCTTTAACTATGTTTTAAAAAGCACTTTACACAGATCGTGCATTAAATTTACATAATGTCATGTCTTTAGATATTTCAGAGCTGTGATACCTGCTGTTTTGGCGTATCTATCAGTGAAAAACTGAATTACATTGAAGACCCAACATTGGTGTTTTGGCTACTAAGTGGGTCACCACCAAGTCCTCTTTGCTAGACCTGCTCAGCATGAGAGTCTCTGTGTTCATGGCTGGCTTTCACCCCAACCCATACTCAGGAGTCCCCACCAACTTTCCTCCTTCATCCTGGAGATCTGTCCACGGGCATCTGTAGCTCAGTACTCCCAGGCATAAACCCCAGCACTGCTGCACTGTCACCAAGGCAGCTCAATCTGTGTGGTTTGTAGATCACACAAGAATTGAAATGTTCTGCATACTTGCTGCAGTTTGGGTGGTAGTATCTTGGGCTATTAATAAGAATAACAATGTTTTAAGTGAGATTTAAAGTTTTGCCATCTAGATTAGATACGATTATGCTCAACATATTCTGAAATGAGAACCAGTGACTCACCAGATGTCTGTCATAGGTCAGATGGCAATCAGTGAGATTTTCAGGTTGCCTTTAAAAGCTGCCATGCTCCATTATGCAAACGTCTAGAGCAGTGGTGGCACACCTATGGCACTTGTGCCATAGTGGACTTTTTCTTTTTTTCTTTTCTTTTTAATCACTGAAAGCTCTAAAATGTTCATCATCACATGTCTAGAGTTTCACACATCTATTAGATCTGCTCTGGCCTTTTGCACTAAAGACTTCACCCTCACTCTGACCACCCTCTGGCCACATATAGGGACACTCACAGAGTCACAGAGTCAAAAAGACTCCTTCATTCTTTTTCAGATCCTCAGATTCCAATGTAATGGCTTTGTGATTTGCACTCAACCCACTGCCCAAACCACTCTTCATATTCTGGCTTATATTACAGTTGCTTTGTCACCAACATAGAGGAGTAAATTCTAAAGGTTCAGGATCATGTTCTATCCTTTGTATTTCCCAAGTGGGACCATGGAAATGGTTAAGGACTCCTATCTGAAGATAGACAAAGACACTCAGGAGTTAAAATCCCAGTTCTACTATCTAACTCCCTACAGGACCTGGGGCAAAATAAGCCTTATTCCCTCATGTATAAAATGTACATGGGCCCTGTTTTACAGTATTCTCAGGAATCTTTATTTGGTCAGGGGATAGAAACTGGGGCCTCACACATGCTAGTAGTAGGCAAGTGCTCAACCTCTGAGCTGTATTTCCAACACCTCATCCTTGGGAATCTTAATCTTATATAAAACTCTCAGCCCAGTGCACAGTATTTGGGACTCAGATATCTATGAAGTAAGGAATTCTAGGGTTGCATTTTATCAGAAATGAAGACACATAGATATCAGAAAATCATAATATTCCTACCAAATAAAACTCAGTTTATTGAAATCCAAGATGGCCAATTAAAAGGTAGCATGATAGAGAGCCTCTTTGAGAAAAACAACTCAGATGCTAGAATCTGACACCATGGAGAAGACCAGACAAAAAGGAAAGGAATTCTTGCGATCCAGGAAGAAACAGGAAAAAGAAAAAAAAACACAATAAAAAAAGAAGAAGCATGGAGCTGGGCATGCTCCGGTAGCTGCACTGGGCACGTCTTAAGAGTCAGGTGACTCATGATTGAGCTGAGGTTGCATCCCCGCCAAGAGTGGGATTTGGTGAGCTCAAGAGGAGGGAGGAGGCACTGCAATGGGGAGTGGAGATGGCGAGCCAAGCTGCAGGAACTTTGGTGAGTGCTAGGAACTGGATTCCCCAGAGTGAGATGACTGGCTAGAGGACATATTGGATTTGGGCAGGACAGGCTTGAATCAATGGCTGAAGCGGCTTCAGTTGGCGGCTCCTGGACCAAAGTGGATTGGTGGGATCTGCTTGGGCTTGGCCATGCCCCTGGTTGGGACCAAAAGCCAGGGATGAGGCTGTCCCGAACCTGTGGCATCCACAGGGCACAGACTAATGTGCTGAAGACACTCACTGGTTGACTGATTTAGAGGGAAGGGGCCAGTCCACACTGCCCCTGTGTGCACCTCACAGATCAACAACAAACAGGAGAGGGCAGCACTGCCCTAGCCAGTAAGCAATACATAAAGGTCTGGAGACCTCCACCATTCACCTGTCTGAAAGAAACCAGAAACATGACAAAACAGAGAAACAACAAAAAGCCTCCAACCACTGCCCCAGGGAAAATAAGCCCAGGAGAGGTAAATACAGAGAAGATTGAGGGCAGCAAGCATGCAATATCAGACACAGCCTCATCAGAAATAAAGAAATACTTCTGTGACCTCATCAACAAATTTAAATCTGAAATTCTAACTCAGGTGAAGCAAGATATAAGAAGATTAATAAAAGAAATGCTGGGTACTCCTCACGAAGAAACAAATGGAAGAATGGAGGAACTCAGAGAAAGGAGAGAAGCCTTTGATGAAGAATATAAACAAAATCTAGAATACATGAAACAGATCCAAAGAGAATATCAGGAAATTAAAAACTC
>PVLA01015487.1:0-25030 GCA_004027455.1 Hydrochoerus hydrochaeris
CTATCCTTCCTAGGAAAGAGACATTGTAATCATCACTCCCACTTCAAGCCTGCAGGACTAGAGATTCCATCTAAGTGGACTATCAAAAAGTCTTCTGACCCTTTAAAGTCAAACTCCAAAGATGTGCACTGTTTGTGTGTATAACCTTCCTCATCTTGTAGCATATACATGGGTTACTATTGGGAACAACAATCAAACCCAGATTGTAAACACCTCAAATATTGATTCTAGTTCTTAATCCTGGTAGGGACAGGGTCATAAGTCCCTTAATTTGGGAGACATTCAGGGTTCTGGACTTTGCATTCATTCTATAAATTTCCCCATGAAGTGCTCCCCATTTCAAAGCAATTGTAATTCAACTGTGTATGAACAAAATGTCTCTTACTTCCTGCTGGGAACTTGGTTTGCCTGTTTAAGTGGCCTCACTGCTGGCACTTGTCTGGCGATTTTCACTGGACCTAACCCTGAACTCTATATCTTAACTCATGTTATTCCCCAAGTGTACTAGTATTCTGGAGGAGGAGGTAGGGAACATATGGGGTTACCCAACCTTACAAGAAGAAAAAGAGCCTTAGTCACAGTTTCCATCCTTTTGGAATTAGGAATAACCACTTCCACAGCATTAGAAACCTCACCCTCATAGTGGGAGACCAAAATTGTCAGATACTAGGCAAAGAAATAGACCATGATCTGGGGAAATTCGTGAAAAATGTTCATCACCTTGAGGATTCTCTAAATTCCCTGGCTGAGATGGTCCTCCAGAACTGATAAGGTCTAGACCTATTCCTAAAACAGGGAGGTCTACGCCTAGCTCTTGGTGAATCTTGCTGTGTTTACACAACCATTCAGGAGTTATTGTGGACAGCCTTATTTACCTTAGAAAGTGCCTGATAGGGAAAATGAGACACATCATTGAAAGAGTTGTTATAAAAATTTGTTCTCCACCATCCTGTGGTTGACCACCTTACTTTCAGCTCTAGCAGGACCCTTGATTTTCCTCCTACTAGCCATCACTATTGGCCCTTGAATGATAAATTATTTAATCTGTTATATCCAAGGCTGATTCCAATCTGTTAAATTAATTGTTATACATTCCCAATCCAAGGATTTACAAAACTTAGATAAGATCCCCAGGAACCAAGGATTTCATTCATGTATTAAAACCAGTGGGAAATGCTGTATCTTCACATAACTAAACCCATCTTGTGTCGTGCATTTGACTCACATCCTGTATTTGACCTGGTACAGTAAAAAATTATTCAGAGTACAAATCCCATGAGAAAAGAAGAATGAGTTCCACTCACAAGAGAAAAAAATAACCTGCTCAAGAAAAGCAGGATATAAGTATCAACAAAAATTAATGTAAAATTCTATTTAAATTATTTCCAACAGGATTTCTTACTTTGTGGTTTTCTGATTTAAATACACCATAACCCTCAAGTTCAAGGCCACTTGTTTTGACTCTGCAACAGTGGTATACAGGTAGTTGCTGAGCTCAGCTAATAAAATTCCAAAATTTGTCATTTTAGTTGCTTAGATTCCTTTGTTGTTTATGAACTCACTTTATTTCTTTTCATTCCATTATTACAATATGTATTGTACATTTTGGATCTTATCACTGTTTCAATTTATTATTATTGCTATTTACACTAGAGACAGTACAATATTTACAACTGTGATTCTGATTTATTTCATTTATGAGGATAGTATCAAGTTGCCTCCATTTACATTTAAAAGCCTCAAGATCATCTTTTTTATAGCTGAGTAATATTCCACTGTATAAAAATACATCTTTTTCATCCATTCTGCTGTTTATGCACATTTTGGTTTTTTCAAAGATTTAACTATCACAAATTGTGCTGCTATACACATGGGCAAACATACATCACTGTGATATGACCTTTTCCATTTTTCTGGGAAAGTACCCAGGAGGGAATTAGTTGGACTGAATGGGACTTCCATCTTATTAGAAAGTTTTTGCACTTCAAATGAAATCACCAACAAAGTTAAAAGAAAACCCATAGACTTGGAAAGAATTTTATCCAGTAGTCCCTCAGATAAAGGACTTATATACAGATCATAAAGAACTGAAAAACTTCAAGGCTCCCAAATTCAAAGACCATTGTAAAACTAGGCCTCTTAGATGAATAAGCATGTCTCAGATGAAAGCATACAAGTTGCAAATAAATACACAAAGAAATGTTCAACATCACTGGTCATTCAAGAAATGCAAATTAAAACAGCATTGAGATTCCTTCTCACTTCAAGAAGAATGGTTGTCATTAAAAAATGAACTGATAACAAATGTTGGTGGGGCTCTGGGGAAAAAGGAACACTTCTCCACTGTTGTTGTGAGCGTAGACTGGTGGAGACACTGTGAAAATCACTATGGATATTCCTAGAAAAACTAGGATTGATAGATTTATTGTAGAGTCTCTACTAAAATAACTTTAATAATAAGTATAGAAATGTTTTGAGTCCCCACACCTGTCTAATTGAGCTCTACATAACCTAAAGTACATAACCTGGAGAAACAAAGTTAAATTCAAAATATTGAGAGTTGTCCATGAAGGAAAATATTCAAAACATAAATTTTTTGGAACTCTAAGGAAAAGTTTGTTTTCAGAATACAAGAAGAAAGGAGTTAAAACCTTCTAGAAAGACAGAAATGCAAATTTCAAAGTAAAAGTGTTAAATGAGGATGAAAGAAGGATAAGTGAAAAATGAATCACATCAGTTTGTAAACAAACAAGCAAACAAAAAAAAAAACAGTGGAAGCATCAGTATCATATTTAACAGTTTCATGACCTAAACAAGCAATCAAGCACCAAATAGTGTACTTTCCACAGTGACCTTATGTACAGTGCCATTGTCTTTAGTCAGCAAATGAACACTTCTCAAGGCAAGAAAATGCTCAAACACAAAGCTCATATTGTCATAGTCCAACCCAAAAGTATTTTCATGCCAGGGAGACATATCTTAAGTTGTTCAAAATGAGAATGAATTTAGAGATGCATTTAATTGTTAATTTACTATAGGTAATTTCTCAAAACTCTTCCAATGTGATCTTTTCTAAATGAAATAGAACAATATTTGAGGTAATATAAATATTATATTTTGCAAAGTGGTTCAAGAAAAGGATGGTGAATAGGGAGGGGAAAGAGGTGCAAAAACAATTTAAATGCACTGTACATGTCCAAGTCAACATGATAAATGTAATCATTAAGTACTGAGGACGCACACTAATAAAAATAAAAATTAAAATGAAATACAGAAAAAGTCACAGAACTGTAAACCTTGTAAACAACCTAGGTAAACTGCTTGTAGAAACAATGTGAGTTATATAAGGGTCTGTATTTTACTCTCTCTCTCTCTCTCTGTCTCTCTTTCTCTCTCTATCTCTCTCTCTGTGTGCATATGTGTGTCCTGCATCAGATTCATTTATTTATCTTATAAGTTCTTATATAATTAATCATCATAATAAGAAATTAGCAACCAGACTAATAGACCAAAATAATATATAAAACACATAAGACAAATATATAAAATTAAGGTCAAGGTACACTTTTATTTACTTTGCCCATGATGAATTGGAATAACTTTTTTTTAAAATGTACAATTCATTCTTAACTTTATTTATAATGAGTTTGTCATGTACTGCAAACATAGACTAAGAAAATTGAAAAGGAAAAGATGAGAAAAAAAAGGAGTTGGTTTATATGGTATAAAGAAAGAAAAAATAATCCCTACATATTTGAAGAAAAAATGACTTCCCAGGACTGGGAGTGTGGATCTGAATGAGACAAGGTAGAGGCAAAGCCCCAGTCTGTGAGCTGACTGGTGCAAGGCCTGGGGTGAAGAGAACAGTGCCCAGTTATCCCATAAACAACTGGAAGATTTGCAGGTACTGTATCATTTGATTGGCTTTGTAAGACTAAGACTAGGTAACTATCCAGAGGACATCAATATGCAATGTAGTAACTGTCATAGATTACCTACTGTCTTCTCTCTGTTTTGATTCATTTTATTGCTAGATTTCATTCCCTGTGAATTTAAAGTGGAGAAAAAGAGTTAGTGGGATAAAAAATGTACAATAGTTATTGTGAAGGTGAAAAGTGAGAAAATGCCTAAAAAGGGATGGTGGTAGCCATTGTTAATTTTCTACTACCTTGCTTTGAAGTCCTATATGATTTTTATTGTTTTGTTTGGTTTGGTTTTATTCTATTTTGTATTGTAAGATTATATTATGTCTGATGGTATTGGAAGCTATTTCAAAGATAACAAGTTTTGTGATAGCCATTGTTGATCTCTTGTTATCTTGCTTTGAAGACCTATATGGCTTTCATTGTTTTGTTTCAATTCGTTGTGTTCTATTCTGCTTTTCTTAATATTATTATGTCCTATGTTGTCGACAGCTATTTTAAAGATAACATGAGGCATTACAGTAGCCATTGTTGATTTTCTATGACACTATTTTGAAGTTCTATGTTGCTCTCAATATTTTTTGATTGATTTTATTCTTTCACATGTTTTTTTGTTATCTTTAAAATAAAATTAAAAAAATATTTCTCAGTTTAAAAGTCATCTTAATTGAAAATATTTCTTCTGGATCACTTTTTTTTGGGGGGTACTGGAGAGTGCACTTGCAAGGCAGGCACTTATGCCACTGCGTTAATTCCCTGGCCCCTAGATGACTTTTTTATCTTTGAGAAAAGATAGTGTATTTCACAATATAAACATAACATTCAGAAAGATCCAACCTCACACTTGGAAACAATCATATTTTTTATTGAAGAAGTTAGTGAACCCTGTTAAGTAACAATATTTAGCAGATATATTATAATTATAGAATCATGGTGGGCCAAGGTACAAACCATGCAATATTTAAATTTATGTGTCTGATTTACTTCACTTAATATTATGGTCTCAGGGTATATCTATCTTCCTAAAAATGCTTCAAATGAATCCTTCTTTAAGACAAAGTAGTGTTCCTTCCCCTGAATATACATATCACATTTCTTTATTTACTCTTTAGTTGCTGGACAAATAGCCTGTTTCCAAGATATATTATGCATTGTGCTGCTATAATCATGAAGAAACCACTATGGTATGAGGTCTTTAACTCTTTTGCACACATTCCTAATAGAGGAATAGCTAGGTAAATGGAATTTCTGCTTTTAGTTTTTGAGCAATTTCCATACTGATTTCTGTAGTACTTGTACACATTTATCCTCCCACTAACAATGAAGAAGAGTTCCTTTTTCCTGGCAGCCTCACCAGCATTTGTTGTTGATGATAGCCCTTCTTTCTGGAGATGGAATCTCAGAGTTGTTTTAATTTGCATTTCTTAAATGACAAATAATGTTGAATATTTTTTCTATGCTTTTATTTGTTGTTTATAGCACACTTAATCGGATGTGAAACATTATCTGATAGAGACATTGTAATCTGATGTGTTTATTAATTTTAGTTACTCACTTTTTAATTGGGTCCTTAAATTTGGAGACCTAATATTTTGAATTTTTATATATTCTAGATTGATGTCCTTTTTCAGAGGAGTAACTGGAAAAAATATTTCCTGATCTGTAGATTCCTTCAATTGGTGGTTTCTTTTGCTGTACAGAAGCTATAATCTGATGTGATCCCATTTGCTAATCATTGGTATTATTTTTTGTGCAACTAGGATTCTGTTCAGAAGATCTTTATCTATACTTGTGTCATCATGTATCATATTTAATTTTGCCTTTCAATATATTTTTCTGTTGTAATGTTCAGATACTTGATCCATTTTGTTTTAGTTTCATGCTTTGTAAGATATGTGGTTGTAGGTTCAATCCTTAGCATGTGAATAGCCAGTTTTCCCAGTGCTGTTTGTTAAAGAAGCTATCCAGCAAAATAATTTGGCCCCTTTGTCAAACATAACATCAATGAGTTTGTCAGGAGTTATTTTTTGCATCCTGTATTCCATTGATCCACAAGTGTGTTTTTTTCTTGAAAACACCATGCTATTTTTATGACTTGGTTGTATGCCTTGAACTCAGGGATCATGATGTCCCTACCTTTCCCTTGTTCTTCAGACTTGCTTTGACACTTCTGGGTCCATATTAATTTAAAGACTTCTTTCTCTAGTTCTGTAAGGGAATGTTATTGGTATTTTGCCTGGGTTTACTTTAAAACTGTACAAGTTTTGAAGTGTGGATATGTTGACTATCCTGGTCCTGCCTATAGAGAAACAAGGGATATCTTTCCATTTTCAGAGATAAATTTCAATCTCTTTTTTCAGAGTCTTATAGTTTTCATTGTAGTGGATTTCACTTTCTTGGTTAGGTCAATTCCTAATTATTTAACTTTTCTTGATGATATTGTGAAAAGTATAGCTTCCCTATCTTCTCCTAGTGATACAAGAATCATATTGATTATTGAGGACTGACTTGTATTCTGCTATACCACTGAATTTAGCTTATATTTTATTTTCCTCTTTCTTTTCCTTTCCTTTTCTTTCTTTTTTAATATCAATTTTATAATGTCAATTTGGTCATGGGGTTGGTCATCATGTTGGTGTGAATCCCCAGGGGGGTTACTTAAATGTGATACACAGTTTGAAACTCTGTGTAGTAATTCATGTATAAAATAAATTCCAAATTGTTGTTATTTACTTACACATATACCTGGCACAAGACAAAGTGGAGATATAACATTAAGGAACGTTCTTTCCTGTCCTACTAGAACAAGACAGAGGACAGAAATTTAAATTTTTTTAAAAAGAATTTTACAATATGGCAGATTGCAATACATGTATGATTAAATAAAGCAGGGAACAGGAAACAGACTCTGAAAAGAGGAATCATTTTGTAAGAGGCTGTCAGAGAAGGCTCCATTCAGATGAAGTAATAACAAGAAAGATAAAAGATAAGAAAAGAGAAGCAAAGAGAGATCTCCAGGATGACCACAGACACAAACAACAGCAAGGGAGAGTCCTTGAGAGACAGAGGAGCCAGGATCAGTGATGAAAGGACTGCAGCTGGGATGGGGTGGGCCAGGACCAGTTGATGTCAGAGCTTTGCAGACCATCACGAGGGCTGTGACTTCATTCTAAGTGGACACACCTCAATCAGAACAACATGGTCTGACTCCACAGTCAGATGGATCATTTGGTCCACTGCATGAAGATCAGGGTGCAAAGGAACAAAGCAGAAGCAAGGTCACTAGTTAGCATGTCACTGTGCAGAGAAGGTGGTTTGTACCATGCTGGTAATGGGAAATAAACGATTATGAAGGAAGATACAACCAAACTGATAAGAAGTGTAATCCTCAAGCAAATGCCAGCTCAGGGTTTTGTGGGTTTTCCACCCGAAATTGACTTGACGTGTGACAATGCTTTCTTCAACTGATCAGATCAGAAATGTAGTAGCAATTTTGACTCTGACCTGTTGATACTCATTATCAATTGAATTATAATATCCCTGATGTCAGCCATCTACTTCATACTTATTTTTCAGTTAGTGAGCCAGGTTCACTCCATTCTAACAGTAACTTTCCAAGTCATGATTTTTTAAGAGAAAATATTCAATACTTCCAGAAGATACCTACATTTTTTAGAATTTTTAACTGCACTACTTATTTTAATGCAAATCTAGAACTTCAGGCTGCTAAGTAACAACTTCCTCATCCTGTCTTATTTGTTCCATCTGTGAAAAGTAATTAAAAACTTACCAATAAAGAAAAGCCCAGGTCGTGAAGGATTCACAGCAGATTTCTACAAGAAATTCAAGGAAGATTTAATTCCAATACTCCTCAAACTCTTCAATAAAATTGCAAGGGAAGCAAATCTCCTACACTCATTCTGGAAGCAAGTATTACCCTAATAGTAAAACCAGAGAAAGAACCAATCAAAAAAGAGAACTACATAGAAGCAAAATTCTCAGTAAAATACTTTCAAACAGAATGCAGCAAATCATCAAGATTATACAGCTCTACCAAGTGGGATTCATTTCAAGATGTAGTATTTTTATACAATGGAGTACTACTCAGCTATAAAGAAGGGTCAGATTGAGGCTTTTAAAGGTAAATGGATGCGACTTGAGACTATACTCATAAGTGAAATAAATCAAATTCACATGTGTAAATACCTATTGTCTCCCTCATGTAAGAAACTGAAAGAGTAAGATCCAAAATCTTCCATAAATATTGTGAATGGGTAAGAAACTGCTCAAAGGGGAAAATAACTCAGGGGAAAGTAGAAAAAAGGGAGGGGAAAGAAAAAAGTTATAATTTTGCATATACACACTTGAGATAGCTAAGATAATTGTACTACTAATTCCATTAGTTCCTGGAAAAAATAGTTAACCTTCATAGGATTAGATGAGTTTTGCATGTTTATATTTGATAATTTGAGTAACTCAAAGATAACTATGAAAAATGACAACGTTATTTATGTTCCTATGACCTTGTTTTGAAAACCTATATTGTCATTTTTTTGGACATTTTGCTATTGTTGTTTACTTGCCTCTTTTGTTTCTTGTTTTTCTCATAAATGTTTTGTTTTGATTTTAGTTTTCTCTCTAATACAGAAAGTATAAATGTACATATATGATTTATACATGCCTAGATTTTCTCCTGAAGAATTTATAAGAATTAATATTACTACATGTGATGATGTGAACAGCTACTTTGAAGAAAATGAGACATTATGGTAGCCACTGATGATTTCCTATCAGCTTGTTGTGATGTCCAGCCATGCTTTTATTCTTTGGGGTTTTATTTAATTCATTTTAGTCTGTTTTGTATTATTTAATGTCAATAAGTGTGGAAGTATGGACAGCTATTTTGAAGAGAACAAGAGACATTATGGTAGCTATTGTTGATTTTCCGATTGTCTGTTTTTGAAGGCCTGTAATGCTTTCATTCTTTTGTTTTGATTGGTTTTATATAATTTCATCTTGATTGAGCTCATTATGTGTGAAGATATGGACAACTATTATAAAGAAAACAGAAGCCATTATAGTAGCTACTGTTGATTTCCTTTGTCTTGTTTTCAAACCTTGTGTTGCTTGCATTGTTTTTTTTTCTGATCTGGTTTTTTGTGTTTTGTTTTGTTCTATTATCTTTAAAATAAAAAAAATTAAAAATATTTAAACATTCGAAAAATTAAAAAGATATGTTGGAGTTTATGTTACAGAAAATAAATTATTACTAGCAGAAATATATTATTCTTCCTTCAATTAAACTTACCATAAGAGCTTTAGAGTGACAGGAAGTCAGTTTCAGATTTGACAAAAATTGTTCCAAAACACATGAGCTCAACTGCAAAGTGACTTTTCTCAAGGTGGATGATTCATTTCCTGCTTGTCAGGACTTTTCTTTCATAGGACTTTCTGATGTTTGTAATGTTAAAATTCTTGCAGTGTGAAGAATTTAACATAGGGTTATGACTATGGAATAAACACTTAGTCTTTTGTTGCTGTGAACAGTTAATCATTCTTTGTTTTCCTTTAAAAGGTAATATCTGTTTATATACAAACAGTATCACAGAACTTGAGATGGCAAATTTTTTATCTTTTTGTGTTTTTTTGGTATATGCTTGATTACATTCCTCGCTGGGAGTTGGTTTTACAGTGATGAAATATTGACATTTATGATAAGTGAAATATATGAGTCATGAAGGAGATAAATACCCATAATGACTGATACATTGTGTCAACTTCAAAAGTTTATGTTTAAATAAGTGACTCAGCAAAGGGGCAGAGTCTTCACTTTGTAAAACTGAACCTGTGCAAGTAGTAGGCAAAAGAATGATGTGATTATTACACTTGTGCTAGGGAAGACGGCCTATGTATGGTAGAAAGGAAGAGAAGACGTTGATTCTCACCTTATTGCTCTTGCTGCTTTTGCTGTCTTCTGTCACTGTGGTCCCTGTGCCAAGACACCTTGCCTTGGAGCCAGCTGATCACTAACTGAAATCTTCACAAACTGTAAGCTACATAAACATTTCCATTCTTAACTTTGTGAATTGTGTATTTTGTCCCAGCAATGAGAGAAAAGTAATTAACACAATACCACATGATCTCATTTTACATGCAGTCCAAATGTTTTCTGAATTCATATAAATTGAGAATGGACTGGTGATTTAATGGCTAGAACAAGGGGACAGGAAATGATTAAACAACAAAAGAAAATTTTCAGTTGGCCTGGAAGAGTAAGTTCAAGAGTTTCATGGTATACTCTGGTGACTGCAGTTAGCAATGGTTTTCTTTTATATTCTCAAAAAATGACTGCAAAGTGTAGATTGTGTTCTCAACACACACAAAACTTTCTAGACATGCAAAGTAACTGATAAGTTAACTAGCTCAATACAACCATTCTACAATGTACTCATATTAATTTTTAATAGGAATTTTGTGATTATTTGTGTATTTAAAAAAAACCTTTGGTCAGCCTTGCAAATGAGATAAAACTTCTAAAATTAAAGGAATATCAAAATAACTATTGCATTTCCTCAGTTAAGCATAAGATTTCTTCAGCACATATTCACTGCTTAAATCACAGCATTTCTTTCCTTATAGTTTTTTTATTTTGAAAAAGCAAAACAGAAAAAAGATATCAATGATACAGAAATTCAAAAAGTAGGAAATTAATACTAATAAATACACAGCATATTGTTACCTTAGAAGTAGTTGTTCATGTTACAATAAGGAAAGTATTCATATTTCAAATCATTGCATGCATAACAAATACAGACATTTTCTTAATCAATTGATAAAGTTTACTAAAAACATTTATAAAATCAGATTATATAATTCATAAATAAAATATTTAAAATAAAATTTCCTATTCATTAAATGAATTAATAATAATATAGTCAAACCACAGATAAAACCTTTAGATATGCATAAACAACAAGGATTTTATATATAATATCCCCAGAAAATCCTAAGGAAATGAAACATAATAGGCAAACAATATATAGAATATTTGTGAAAGTGCACATTTCTTAAAAAATTGTAAAAAAGCATGTTCAATAGATTTTAAAAATGCTCAAATTTGGTAGCAATGAAGACAAATACAATCCAAAGGGAAAAAATTACATGCAGTCTACCATCCATTACATTCACAGAAATTTCAGACATTTTACATTGGAAAACGTGCAGAACAATGGAACTATTATACACTGCTAATTACAGCGCAATTTGTATACACCACACATGAGGGAAAATGCAGTCATCGGTAAAAATAAATATCTTACTTCACAGCAAGTAATCTCAGGATGTTTATATTTGAGGTAAAATAATGTGTTGTAAATTCACTCACCTAATGATGCATGGCAGGGAAAAATTGCAACTTAAGCCTAATACAGCAACATGATCAATTCATAGAAGACTAACATGATGGATAAACAATTAGAAAAATATGCCCTGGAAAATATAGTTATATAAGGTAAGTAATAAAATCTAAATGAAATATTTCAAGAGAATTTACATTAGTATTCAAACTATTTTTAATTTGTTATAAACAAGGTTAGCATTAGGATTTTCACTGAGGGGCATAGAGGGCTAAAATCAGTAAGATACACAGAAATATCAAGGACATCAATAAATTTTTAGCAACAAATGACCAATTTTGTAAACAAATTGCATATGCTATTGCATGTACATCAAACTACAATGTAATACTTTAAAAGTAAATGACATCTAAGATACATTTTCAGTTAGAAAATTAATTAGGCAGACAGCAGTGTTCTAGATTCCATCCCAACATCTACTGCTTTGTATTAGCCCTAGGTAAATTAGGACTACTAATGAAATTATGCTTTGATTATAGGAAATTTATATTTTTTCATTTTCAATAAGATATAGTCACCATAGTTCCATACTTCTATAAATTTTGAAAAATACCTATAGTAGTGGATCTAATGCCATCAATAGATGAAATAATTCATCCCCTAAGGATGTCACCATTCTCTTCTGTGGTCAGTTTCTCTCCTTTCTACATGTCCTGGAAAACAGTGATCCATTTCTGGCCACCTAGTTTTATTTTCCCATAAATTTTATATAAATAAATAGGAGCAACAGAATATGTGGCCTTTTGAATCTGGCTTCCAATGCATTTGAGGTTTCTGTGTAGTTCTGCAGGTAAAGCAGGTGATACAGTTTTCTGGCTGAGTAGTTCCCCATGTGATACTGAACATCTTTAATTCCTTTTCTAATTAGAGGTTTTTATTATTTTCTGATACCTGAAATTATAATTGAAGCTTCCCTATTATAATACCTGCATGCATATTAATATATACATTTTCACTTAGAAGTTTTCCATATACTTGTGTAAATATTTAGGAATAAAAGTGCAAAGTGTTATGGTGAATATGTGTGCTTGACTTCATAAGATAATATAAGTTTTTCAAAGTGTGTATTTGTGTTTTCTGGCTAGGAAAAAGTGATATCTTTAGGTTCTCTCTACAGTAGACCTTTAAGTTATGACCAGTTTAGCAAACAAAAATCTTGAGTTATGACCAGAATTTCAGTAGTTTTAACTGATGAACAAAGTCTTGAATTATGACCTGAATGCCAGTTGTGTGTGCTTCCAGGTGATCTCAGGTACAGATTTAACCTTTTAAAGAGTTCTGGGAGGAACATGACATCATGTTTTCCTTTATTGGAGTAGCTGAGAAATCCTGGGCCAGTGTCTCCCTAAGGACACTGAGATCTAACCATGTACTGGAGAGAGACTGAGGCTGTGTAGAGGAGCCTGAGCTTCTGACTGACAACTTGAATTACAGCCAGCCCTTGAGTTCATAAATCAGGGATCCAATTTTGGTATTACTAAAATTTTTAAATGTTAGGTATTCTATAAATAAAGAAAATACACAGTTGAGCTTATAAAGCATCTCAGTTCACCACTGTGATGAAAGATAACTAAGAGACTCTGTGCAGTTTAACTTCTAAGAGGACCCGGAGGGGCTGCTTTAACTGAGACCTGTCAGCATGAGAGAATCCTCAGAAAAGACAGCCCCAAACTGAACCTTCCATGACTTTTTAGTGATAGGTCCAGGAAGCAGGGGTAAGGAGAAAAGAAGAACACCTGTGCAGGAATTCATGGAGAAACGAGGAAAGGGCAGGTTAATGAAAGTGTTGCCTGCCACATGACTGACCTTCATAATCAAAGTAATAAATCAGAGTACAGGGAGGAGGACCCAAACCTTCATTCCTTAAGGCCATGTGTTTCATTCCTACTTGGACCTGTGCCCTGTAGGCTTTTACTCTCTAATTGTACAACTGGGGAGACTTTGAGCATGTTGCCCTAAAAAGGCTCTTAACTGCATATTCATCTTACACAGTCCTCTTGTCAATGCCTCTGCACTAAACAAAGATAAATTCGAGTCATTTGTGGGAAAATGGGTGGATTTTGAGTTATTACCACTCAGTAATGCAAGTCAGCTACATGTCACATGGTTTCCTTAATATTAGAGACCCAGAATTGAAGTAATTTAGAGGGAAAAATAAAATGCCATGTTAAGAAACTGAGAGGTCAACTGTAGAGATGGGAAGGGGGTAAGAAAAGGAGGGAGAGGAGAGCGCAGGAGGAGACAGAAGGAAAAATGGTCAGGATGTGACACTGTGTGCATCAGGTCCTTATGCTTAATGTAATCACTGCTTTTCAAACACATACAAGGAATGATGATTTTTAAAAATTATATCATTTATTTCACTTTATATTGATTTGTTACTACAGAAAGTGAAACTTACTATATATGCTGAAACCAAATGCTTTATCAGCTTTAGGATTTGCATATATTTAATACCATCAGTCACTTGTCTTCAACTTCTTTTCAACATGTCAAAATATCCAAATTTGTCAGTTCTTATGCAGAATAGTGAACAAATTCATTCTTTTATCAATCACAGTTTCACTGCCATTTGTTTTGCTAGGAAATCTTTATGTAACACAACAATTATAATTTTCTCTGATGTTCACTTTCAGAGCTTTTATAATTTTAGGTTACATATTTAGGTCTACAAGTCATTTTGGTTTAATTTTGTTGGTGGTAGGAATTATTCATCAAAGTTTGCAATATTGCAGATGGATATCCAATCATTTCAGCATCATCTCTTGAAAAGAGTTCTATTTCTCTATTGAATTGCCTCTGCCATTTAAAAAAAAATCATCCAATTTTCAAGATTATTTCTGGACTTCATTCTTTTATTGGACTGCCACACTCTGATCTATATGAGTATTCTTTCTCCAATACTACTTGCTGTTGTGAGTAGAAATCCTGTAATGCAAAAAAAAACTTTGCTTTGATTCAAAGTCATTGAGAATATTTTAGTTGCATTCTCATAGAATCTTTAGATCAACTTTTTAATTTGAACAAAAAGTCACTAAGTTGTCGTTTCAGATTTCTTTGAATCCATAAATCAATTTGTCATGATTTGGTGTCTAAGTGATCATGAGTCTCCATGTGCATGTCTATGATATATATGATGTTTTGATTTCCTTTGATTTTTTTAACACTGCAGCACATAATCCTATTACCCATCTGCCCTTCTGTTGTTTTCCCTGATGTTTTCTACTGTGATTTATTCTTATGTTTTATTGACTTACTTAATCCATGTATTTTGTCTGGATTCAGGCTGTGCTGTTTCTCACTGAATCTCTTACTGGATCTTTGAATGTATGCTGATTTCTTGCTATACAATTGTACAGATAATCCCAGATGATATTTTTTTTTTGAAGATAACTACTATAATGTGTATTTTTGCTCTCTTGAATTTATTTATAGAAGTGTTTTGCTTTTTTAAATTTATCTACTGTTTGTCAGTGTTGTTTGTCCTTTAACAACATTTTGTTCTATTAATTGTTGCTGTTGTATTTTTACTAGTTAGTCTTTGATTTATCCCTATAATAATCTTTATTACTTCTTTCCTTCTGCTACAGACTGATTTTTTCCTAAATTTTGGTACAAATTTTGGTTATGTATATGAGTTATTTTTTGCCACATATTTTTGTTTCAATAAGATATCCTCTTCATGCTATTTTTTCCTTTGTATTGCACTGTGTTCATTTTTCCTACAGTGTGAACATAAAAAATCAGAAACTCAATAACAGGAAAAAAGAAATAAACAAGAACAAAGAGGACATGAGTATAGTATGTCAATAAAAATCTTTGAAACAAAACAAGCAATGGCCAATAGGTGTGTGAAAATGTACTCAATATCACTAATTGTCAAGGAAATAAAAAATCAAAAGCACAGGGAAATATCACTTTAGATCTATTGAAATGTGTATTATCAAACAAACTAAGTAATATATGATTATAATGTACAGAAAGAAGCCCTTCTATACTTTGTAGGAAATCCAATTTGGTGCATCTATCATGGAAGACAGTATGGAGGGTCCCCCACAAAAAATTAAAAGAACTACCACCTCAACCACGAAACCCACTTCTGGGTATTTATCAAGCAGTTATAAAAATGAATCTCAAAGAGAACTTTGCCTCCAATATCATCACCACATTTCTCACAATAATCAACAAAAGCCCCAAAGTGTCTATCACTTAATAAATGGATAAAATGTGACACATGCTGTATATAATTATAAATCCATTATTATATATAATACACATGTTATATATAGATATATTAATTCTAACGATTATCTAATGCATATTTTGTAATGTATAATATGTACAAAAATATTATTTGCATTAAATAAAAATGATATATCATCTTTTAAGACAAAATATGTGAATCTAGAGAGTATTATAAAAAGTTATACAAGCCAAAGACAGAAAGATGAATAATGCCATAAAACACATATGGATTATAACTGGTCAAAGTCACAGAAACAAAAAAAGTTGCTGGTCAGGTTTCAAATGATAAGGAAAAAAGGCAAAGGCCGCAAGTTGCTGCAACACTTTTTAGGTGTTTTTAAACTCTATGATCTTTGCATACACAAGACAAATCATTTCTGCATTTTAACATACAATAAGGTGTCCATAGTGAATATGATATTTTATGCCTAAAATTTGCTCAAATGATTTCATTGGATACTTGAAATTTGCTAAAATGATGAAACTAATTTGATTTAATCACAAATATATGTGACAAAAGAAAATATTGAATATCTGAGATGATAACTGTTAATTATTCTAATTGTTGCAAACTTTTAACAATGAATATGGTCATCAAAACATCCAAGTGGTATATCTAAAGCAAATGTGATTTCTATTTTTCAATTATACATCAACAAGACAAGGAAAATTTTAAATGGAGAAAAATGAATGATGCTATTTAAATGTGATTATTTTTCAATGCAGTTTAACATTTATTTTTTTCATTTAGAGAAAAAATACAGAATTTCAAAAAAACAGTAAGAAGTCACTGATTGGTAAGTTACATATTTTTATCTTAGAAGGAGATGCTCAAATCACAAAATCAAAGCATAAATGTGGACAAACAATGACAGTAGAAGTCATTCCATTTGATGAAGTAAAAAAATACTTAGTAGTATATTTATCTATCTTGCACATTTAAACATATATACAGTTACATGCTTTAGACGACTTTATTTCCCTTTCATTATCTCAATGTCTATTATGTATTTTGTGTCTTAAAACTCTTTCAGTATTTTATTATTATTTTTATACTAGAGAGACAATATGATATTTACAAATGTGGCTATGAATTATTTCACTTATGAAGATAGTCTCGTTTCATCTATTTATCTATAAAAGCAAGACAATCCTTTTTTATAGCTGAGTAATATTCCATTGAATAAAAGTAATACATTTTTTTCATCCACTCTGCAGTTGATGGGCATTTTGGAGCATGATCTTGCCAATTTTTCTGGGAAAATACCAAAGAGAGTAATAAATGAATTAAACAGAACTTCCAATCATAGGTTTTGAGGAATCTACATATTGATTTCCACAGTGGCTGCACCAGCATACACTCCCATCAAAAGTGGAGAAGTATTCCTTTTTCTCCACAGCCTCACCAACATTTGTTATCAGTTTATTTCTTGATGACAGCCATTCTTTCTGTAGTGAGATGAAATCTCAATGGTGTCTTAAACTGCATTTCTTAAATGACCAGTGATGGTGAACATTTCTTCATGTATTCATTTGCTATTTGTATGTCTTCATCTGATAACTGTAATGTTCATCTCAGATGCTCTTTTTGGAGAGGATCTTTGAATCTGGGGGGCTTGATGTTTTCAGTTCTTTATATTTTCTGGGTATAAGTCCTTTGTCTGAGGGGTGGCTGTCTAAAATTCTTTCCTATTTTGTGAGTTTTATTTTCAATCTGTTATTGATTTCTTTTGAAGTGCAAAAAATATTTTAAAAGATGATATCCCAGCTGTTGATTCTTTGAAGTTTTTCCAGTGTGGTTTTGTTCATGAAATCTTTTTCTACCCCTATGTCTCCAAGATTTCTGCACACCTACTGTCTTCCAGTAGATTTAGTGTTTCTGTTTTAACATTTAGATCTTTAATCCATTTTGACTTTAGTTTAGTGCATGGTGATACACATGGGTCCAGTTTCAGTCTTCAGCATGTAGAAAGCCAATTTTTCCAACACCGTTTATTAAACATGATATCCTCACCCAGTTAACATGTTTGGCCAATTTGTCAAATATAAGGTGGCTGAGTGTATTTGTAGTTGTGGTTGCATCATCTAATCTGTTCTACTGATCCTCAGGTAAATTTTTTGCCAGTACCATGTGGAATTTTATCACGTTAGCTTTGTAGTATTATTTCAAGTCAGGAATTGAGATGCCTCCTGCCTTGCCTTTATTGGTCAGAGTCACCTTTGCTATTCTAGTTTTCTTCTGTTTCCAAATGAATTTTAGGAATATTTTCTCTAGATCTATGAGGTATGTTAATTGTACTGTAATATGTATAACAGTTTTAGAAATATGGCCATTTTCAAGGTTGGTTCTTCTTAACCAAGATCAAGGAATATCCTTCCATTTTCTAATATCCTCTTCAGTCTCCTTTATTAGAGTAGTATAAATTTCAGCACTTGGGTATTTTGCATTCTTTGCTAGATTTATTCCTAAGTATTTCATTTTTTGGACACTATTGTGAAAGGTGTTATTTCCATAAATTCTCTCTTAGTGAGATTTTGCTTGTGTACAGGAATGCTATTGATTTCTGTGTATTTATTTTGTATCAAGCTGCACAGCTTAATTTGTTTATTACCTCTAGTAGTCTTTTCCTGGAGTTTTTGGGGTCTTCTATTTGGAGTATCATGTCACCTACAAATAGATAATTTAACCCCTTACTTTCCTATCTTTATTTCTTTTATTTCTTTCTCTTGACTGATTACTCTGTCTAATATTTCCAGAACTGTACTGAATAGGAATGGTGATAGTGAACATTCTTGTCTCTTTCTTCAGTTTATTTTAAAGAGAATAAAACAAAAGAGAACAGATCAAAGCAGATCAGAACAGTCTAAGCAACACAGTACTTCACAAAAAGACAATTGGATATTAAAAGTAGCTATCATAATATCTCTTTCTTTGAAATAGTTGAGCTTAGCTTTACACACAATAATGTCAAACATAACAAAATAGAATGAAAACACTCAAGATAATGAAAGTATTACAAGGCATTCTGAGCCAAATAACTGAAGATGAACAATGGCTACTATATTATCTCATTTTTCATTAAAAATTTATTTATACTATCATACATATTAAAATCCAATAAGACCCAACATGATAGAACCAATTGTAATAAACAACAAAAGCATGGTTTCCTCAGTTTAATATTTCTTTAAAATTGCTTTTACCTGAAAATATATTGCATTAGACTATTTTCTTGTTATTTTTCAAACTCTGGTAGATTAACTTATTTGTAAATAATTCAAAAAAATTAAGCTACATTTTGTTATCAAATTTTAGTTGAGTTCTTTATAATTGGGTATGTGTTTTTTTATGATTCAAGTCCTGTCAGATATATAGGAGTGTAAGTTATAGCTCCATGAATTATATAAATTAGTGAATATTTCAGGAAAACTTACAGGTATGTAACATATTATCACATGTTTTTTCTTTTAATTTTTCTAATTCACATTCTGATAATTGACCTCTTTGAATCTGATATGTAAGCTTTGTTTTCTAGGGGAAAATCAGGCTTTATGTGAATTTGACTTTTATTCACAAAGATTTGTTTCCATTCCATCCTTCTTTTCTCTTTTCTCTTTTCCATTCTTTCCTTTCTTCTGCCTGTGCCCTAGCTCCCCTCTGTTTTTGAACAATTTCTTGCCATTTAACTATATCTGATATACAATTTGTTTCTGCTTTCTGCTTTAGTTTCTTACACAAATGAAATAATGAATATTCACATGCATGTATTTGATTTATTTCACATAAAAGTATGGTCTCAATTTCCATCCATATAAGGTGGAGATGTAGCTCAGCAGCACAGTACCTGCCTGGTAAGCACAATGTCCTGAGTTCAATTCCTGGTACCAAGCAAAAAACAAGACTCATTAATTTCATTAAAAATGTCTCAACTTTATCCTTCTTTATTGCCAAGTAGTAACCCATTATATTAAAAAAAAACTCACATCTTTATCCATTCACCCATTGGTAGGCATTTGTGTTGCTTCTAACATTTAGCTAATATAAACAGTACCACTATAAGCATGGTGCATATACACTGATGTAGTATGATGCTTTCAGTTCTTATAGGAAGATACCAAGAAAGAAAATCTTTGAGTCATATGGGACCTCTAGTCCCAGTTACTTATTCTACAGAGCTAGTGTGATAAAACAGCATGGTACGAGCAAAGAAACAGAAAATAGAATCAGTGAAACAGGTTAAAAGACAGAGAAACAACATCAAATGCACTCAGCCACCTTATCTTAGGCAAAGGAGCCAAACATGGTCACTGGAAGAAAGACAAGGTCTTAATAAATGATGCTGGGAAAACTGTTTTTCCACATGCTAAACACTAAAACTATTCAGTGACTTGTTCAGCAATCAATTTCTTCTTCTATTATTGTGAGTTCAGAGGTCAGTTGAAGGGCACAGGTTAAATGTTTTCCTCATCCAATTTACTTATGTGTAGGGCATAAATTTTTAAAAATACAATACTTTTAGTAGTTCTTAGTTTTATGTAATTATGATATTTTCTTTAATATAGTAATGGTAGAAGTTATTCTTAATTTTACATACTGTTGTGATTTACTTAACTATAATACTTTTAGAAATTCTTATTTTTATATAATATTGGGATTTCATATATATATATGTATATATATATATATACCATTATCATTATGATATTGTACATATTTCCTTACTGCCAAGATGTGGTGATTGGCCCTCAAGATGTCCAATTATATTTCCCTGGAGAGTATGTTAGCACAAACCTTATCCTTGTGTCATCTGTGGAGGTGCAGAGTCTACCCTCAGCATTATGACTAGGGTCTCAAAGAGTTTAATTAAGGAAACTCAGGCTTTGCTGTGGTTCCAATATAGGTAAAGTGTTCAATGAACTCTGCCCTTTTCTCAGAGAGCCTGTGTATGCCATCACTCCTGTGATTGTTTTCCTAGGAATTACAATAATAAATGCATAAGTAATAAAAAATAAATAAATCTGTGTTAAGGATGGGGATTAAGTATTTCCCTGTCCTTTATTCAACATTGAATTTAAGCTGCTCTATGTAGCCAGCCCAGTATACATGACTGAGCATTAAAATATTATAAAGACACTTTCATTATTTCACTGTCAGTAAAAAAACATATATTACAAATATGCATCTTCATGATTCATGATCGTTTCTTAGACAAAATTCAGGATTATTAACCATAAAAATGCTTTGTTAATTTATTGTTGTTCTTAAGGCAAATTTTGCTAATGGTATAGATTTGGAACTTCTTTGTTTAATATCAAGATTTAGATTTCTTGACACTATAGGGCATTCTTGATATTAATTTTTAAAGATGAAAAAAATTTTAAATAGCAACGATTTTTAAAATTTTGATGGATCAAACTTCTTGGAAGAATGGGAAAAACTGAAGTGAAAACATGTAATGGTGCAGTGGTGATGCATGTATGCTTCTGCTCTCTGTATTCCTAGAGATGCTAGGGGTGCATGAAGCTATTAACATTCAGGATCAAGGAGACAGCACCAAAATGTAGAACTTGGAGAGGACTGTTTCCTAATGTAGGTAACCTAGAAGGGGTATTGACTTGTAAGTTTCAGAACTAGGCTTTACATTACATACGTACACTACTTTGGTGATATAAAAACACACAAATTTATAAAAGCTCTATGTAATGAATTACATCAAGAGGTCCTTTGTGGTAGCTAAAATATAAGCACCTTGGTTCCAAACTCTAATACTCTTCTTGGGTATTTTTATATTACAAAATTGCCTGGAGAAGAATTTTTATGTAAGATTAAAAAGTAGGATTTATGTTAAATATGCACATAATTTTGCCTATTGTAACATCAGTGTTCTTATAAACTTATTAATGTGTAGCTATTTGAGAGATTCTTTGGTGTGCAGGTGTTTTTTTAACCTCTAGATAGAATCACTAGACTTACCTGCTAAGCACTGTTTAGATAGTTAAAAATTAAATGGTGCAGCATCTGTAGAATTTCAGTTAGTGACTTTTAGAGAACCTAGTTTAATCCTTGAGTGAGGAAGTTTTCTTTTGTAAATCATAGTGATAGATATGATCACAAGCAGACTCCAGCTGAGCACAGGACTTAGTCCATAGAAGGATATTATTGCAAGAAATTCAGATTATTTAGAGGGAAAGATTGTTTATATTAATTTGTATCAAAAATAATTTATTTTAATACAGCTAAGTACTAGATATCTGTGCAGACAGAATGGTGTGTGAAGGAGGAAAATTATCAGGGTAGGAAATCGAAAGGAAAATTGGAGGAACTCTGTTCTTAAGAGTTGCAAAGAGGATAAAATGTTCCTCATGACCACAGACATGGGACAGAGCTAGGAAGACAAACAATCCAGTTGATGAAAGGAAGTGGAGCAAAATGTATGAAGTCAGAGTGAAGTGGGAATTACCAGTACTAGAGAACAACTGGCCTTACTAGGATGATCTTAAGAGGAAACTGGGCTAGTGACTGTTGATCCTGTTTATGGTGGTGTTTACTTTCTTTGCCTTAAATCTTCCACTATCTTCCATGTCAGTGACTGCTTTGCTCCCTCGCCCTCCTATCACCTCCTTTCCCCTTCATGCTTGCTCTCCCCGTCTCATGTCTACCCCGCACTTTCCCCTCTCTTCCTTTTCCCTTCTCTCCTTTTCATTTTTCTTCCCTCTCTCTTACTACCATACCCTTCTCTTACCTCCTTTTGCTATTATTTTTCTTCTCTCCTCTCTCAGTTCATATTCTCCACTTCTCACTTTTCAATCTTTTACATAAAAATTCTGGATTCTACTTACATAAATATCACAAATGTCACCCACATTCACAGAAAAAACCATATCCTTCCATATGCCCCATGCTCACATGACCACACACATTTCTAAGGAGACACATATGTGATTTTTTATTTTACAAATAGTTTTGTGCTTTTTCCTTTCTTATTTCACAATAACTTGTGAAAGTTTTCTGAATACTGACATTATTGTAAGTTGTTCTTTTTTCTGTTTTCAATTTCATAGATTTCATATTTGATTCAAAAACTTCTTTATAGCATCCACCTTACATATATTTTTATGTTCCAGTCTAAAACCATTATAGATAATGCCACAAAATGTGCTGTCTGTGTATCATTATATACTAGGGCTCTAACATCTATGAAAAAGATTCCCAAGAGTTAAAGATTTGTGATAAAGGTATACATAAATATACTTCTAAAAGAGATTGAAAAATTACGTTCCAAAAACTTATAAAATTTCAGGACAAAAAAGTATTCTGGCCATTTTTGTTACACTTTTTAATTCATCAGTTTTAAAATATAACTTGTCTGAAATATCTGGGGATTTTTCATTTTTCATTTTCTCTTCACAAGTGAGCTTGACCATCCTATCTTATGTTTATGGTCATTTTGGCTGTATTTTTCCATTAGTTCCATTTTGTGTCATTTGCTCTATTTGCTATTTGTCTGTCTTTTATTTACTAATTTCTTAAAGATTTTTCATTTATTTTAGGGACTAACTCTAAGTCATTTCATTTTAAGTTAATTTCAAAATTATTTTTGTCTATTTAAGGCATCATTACCTACAATCTTAAAAATATTTGATATTGCAAATGTGTTTGATTTTTTCATTATTAGTTGATTAGATTTTTCTGCCTCTAGTGCATAGGCATTTCTCTTCATTACTTGAGGTATATATAAGTAAGTTTTCTACATGAAGTCTTCAATGCTGATTATTTCATGATGTTATATATTTCTGCAATATATTAGCAGTGAGATGGAGAATAAGTTGGAGTACAGTCATTTTTTCTTCTTAAAGAGTCCTTTTTCCATGTTTCTAGTTACTTTTTTCTGACACTAACCCTGTATAAAATCTCTAAGGTTGAGTGTCATGCTTTTTTCAATCTTAAGTTGTTACAACCCTCTGATAGTTCTAAATCTTAATAAGCGATTAAAATGTCTGTTTGTAAAATGAATGATCAAATTATCCCAAAAATTAATGAAGTCACTGGTAATATTTCTGTTTGCAATTAATTTTGTTTAGAGCAGTGACACAGGGCACACAGAAGGACATATGGAGCAAAGAAACAATGTGACCAAGTTTGTGCTCTTGGGACTCACTCAGAGCTCCCAGTATCAGAAAATATTATTTGCTGCATTCTTACTGATCTACTTGGTGACAATGGGAGGCAATTTACTTATTGTCATCACTGTGCTACTTAGCTCAGCCTTGGATGCCCCAATGTTCTTCTTTCTTAGCTACTTATCATTTATGGATATCATGTATTCTAACACAGTTACTCGAAATATGATGATAGGTTTTTCTCCATGAATGGACAACCATTTCCTTTGAAGCTTGTATGGCTCAGCTTTTTTTTTTGAACATTTCTTTCATGGTGCTGAAATTTTACTCCTGGTTGTCATGACCTATGATCTCTATGTGGCCATCTGCAAACCCCTGCATTATCTGACCATGATGAACCAACTGGTAGGTGTTCTACTATTGGCGTTGGCCTGGGATGGAGGTTTTTTGCATGCTGTGTTCACATTCTTTTTGCTTACAACCTTCCATTTTGTGGTCCTAATGTCATCGACCACTTCACCTGTGACATGTACCCCTTATTAAAACTTGCCTGCACTGACACTTACATTATTGACCTCACAGTGCTGGCCAATGATGGGATGATCTGTGTGATCATCTTTTCACTCTTGCTCATTTTCTATGGCATCATTCTGCATCCTCTGAAGAACCTGAGTCAGTAAGGTAAGCTCAAGGCCTTATCCTTCTGTGGCTCCCACATCACATTAATTGTCATCTTTTTTATTCCTTGCATTTTTATATATATGAGACCTCCTTCTACTTTATCCACTGATACATTTTTGACAGTCTTTAACACTGTAATCACCCCTATGTTTAACCCCCTCGTCATTACCAATGCCATTAAGATGATCTATACCAGTAAACAACAAAAATTAGGTAGCAGGGAAATGTATAATGTATGATCCATGAACTGCTGCTCCTTTATGGGATGCCACATAGAAAATTTCATTATATTTAATTTCTTATCAGCTTTAATGGCTATGAATAATGGAAAATATTCATTATTTGAACCCTTCCAATGATCCACATATATTTTTCTAATAGAATTTTTTAGGAAAATATGATTTTCATGTAAAATATTGAAATTCAGACTACAGATTCATGTACAATAATTAATATTGTAATTTCTTATTCATTGAAAATTTTCCTTATGCTTCTTCCATAAAACAATTTCTTTTTCAGCATTACCAATTGTCATGAGATATTTAAGTAATAAAATAGAGAATAATATGCAAGTGTGAGATTTCTTCTTTCCATCACAAATATATATATATATATATATATATATATATATATATATATATATAT
>PVLA01015488.1:0-25027 GCA_004027455.1 Hydrochoerus hydrochaeris
ACCTAAATTTATCAGCAATATCTGTATCTTTGCTCACATTTGGCATGTGTAGTTACATTTCATATGTATATTCATGTTAAGAATGAGTGACAAAACAAAATGATTTAATTTTATTGACAACTTTTCCATTGAATTAATTGATCTTACAATTTTTTTCTCAACAAATATAGAGAACAATATTTAGAAATTATTAATTGATCTGATAATTTCTTTTCTTAAAAATAGAGAGTACAGTATTTAGAAATTATAGCTAAAACAGAAATAAATATATTAAAATTTTATTTATGTGTTCCTATTTAAATTTATTAATCTTAATAATCTACTTCACTTAGCTAAAAGAAGAATATACTATTTATTTTTGTATCCAAAATATAATTCAAATATTATACATAATGGAAATAATGAACACATCTTTCACATTTACAGATACAGTTCTGAAATATTTATATACTGTACTATAGTAAAATTATATGTATTTATATACTGTATAATTACTATACTATAATGAAATTATATTCTGTCATTCAAATCTAGAGATCAGGAGTGCATATTTGACTCAAGTCTACTTTTAAGGAACTATAAAATGAGGTAACTTTTATCTTTTCTTTCCTGCATGTTTGAAATAGTCCTTTTTCTTGCTTCATTTGAATGAAGATACTATTTCCACTACCACTACTGTTAATTACTCCCCAAAGTTATCATAAAAGCAAAATAAATTATAAAACATACAAATCAAGGTGCTTTGCCTAAACATACACAAAAGATATTTGCTACATACTTAACGTCTCATATATGAAAAGGTCTACATAAAGAAAAGCATTGTTACATCTGAAATTTAATGCAATGCTTTTGATCACCAACATGTTTTAATACTGGCATACTGTTTCCTATTTTTCTGATGTCCATTTATCACTCATTAATTTTTATACACCAGAAAGCACCACTAACTAGACGGAAACTAACTTCTCAACAATTTTAGGTACACGATTATGAAGATGATTTTGTGATTTTTATATTTTTACTTGTTTTCTTCTTTCTATCAAAATTTTCTCCCTATAATTTAAAAGTGAAAATTGAGAAAATCATAACTGAACATCAGTTCTTTCAAATGTAGAAAAATGTAGCATTTTGTCTGAAAGCAGTATGTATCATATGTAGTATTTGTTTTGGTACGATATACGACATATTTGGAATTTTATTAGCACTATCAGTTTAGGTTATATGACTACAGTGGTGGTAAAAATGAGAAATAAGCTTTAAAATTATTTTTTATGTTATTTTATTTTGTTTCACTTTTGGTTTTTTGAGACAGTGTCTGTCTATGTACTTCTGTCCGTTCTTGAACTCACTATGTAGCCCAAGCTAGCCTCAAACTGGGGCAAGTCCTGCTGGTTTAGCTTCCCCAATGCTGGTATTAGAGGTGTGTCCCACCACAGTTGACAAAATTATTTTTTAATGATAAGCAGAAACTGAAGCAAAAGTTCTTAGACAAGTGTTGAACTTTAAAGAAGAGATACCTTTAAAGACAAGATACTGAAAGATAGCACAATTCCAATAGACACAATTATCATTTAAGAAATAGTTATATAGTTCTAAAAATTGAAATTGGGGAAAGATGCAGGGTCTTTATCTATGGCATGTTGTGCCATAATGACATAAAGTAATGCTTATGAATGTTACATTTTATATCTGTAACCTCACTTGTCATGTTCATTACATGGGGATGGGAATGCTTAATACAAAAAATTATTTTGTGGATTAAACTGAACTGCATAAAACACTCATAAGGATTTATTTTCTTAATTTTACATGTCAAGAAATGAAAACCTAGAAAGGTTAAGAACTTCCTGAAGTCACTGAGTAGTAAGATAGTTCAGAAAGGGGAGCCATGAGCTTGAAAGTCAATGTTCTTTCCCCTATGATAAAATGGGGCCCTAAAAATGGTTGCAAAGACATTAATTGTTAGGAAGGCAATACAAATAACCTGTACTTGGATCAAATTTCAAGAGGGCACTGTGGCAAGCCTGATAGTATGGTCATCATAATTAAAAGAAGTTGGATATGACAACATAGTATTCAATAAATATGAGTCTGAAAGATTTTTTTGCAAGGCTTGGTGGTTTACTCTGGGTTTTTTTTAAGTTTTCTGGTTGTGTTTTTCTAAGGCTGTATTTAGGATCCTCTCTATTTCTTTTATACACTAAGCTACATTCAATTGTTTTCTGTGCAACAATCCCACTCTGAGATTACTAATTTTAAAAGATGCTTTTATATAAAACACAATAGTCTTGTATCAGAAACTTCTATCAGTGTTCAAAGCTGTAGATATTTTCCTTCTGGGCTGATGCAAGACCAAAGTATTGATGCTTCTGTACTTATTCCTGAAAAATCAGCCAGCTCAAGTATTCAGATAGTGTGAATCACACATTACATTCTTATCCCCATTTAAAAACTTCCAAAGCCTTAGACTTTAAATTCTTCCATGAGACCTAATCAGTTTACCATGGTCTCCAAGACCATATATAATTAAGCTTCTGCACATCTGTTCTACAGCATTTCATAGTAATTCTAACTGACTCAGATCCAGCCAAACTCATCTCATTACACTCTCACCTAACCATGTATTTTGAGCTTCCGTTTGTATTTCTTGTCCACAGGATGTTGTACTCTAAGGTCAGATGTCACAACTTACCTTTTTTGGAAAATTTTTCTTCATTAGTCTTGTACTTTTCTGTTTTCTGCCCTCTCCCCTCTCAGATATAAAATAGAATAAATTGTACATTAAACCAAAGATTTGACATAGTCAGCTCTATCTATTATAACTTTATTTGTTTAAGAATATGTGAATAAATAATATGTTGTCTTTCTGTGCAGAGATGAATTATCAACACAACCTGCCATTTGGATAATTTGATGATTTGACTTGTGAATTTGCGATACTGCTTTTTGTTGTGTTTCATTTACTATGTGAATAAGATGGATAAGGATATCTGTGTAGCTCAAGCCGATACATGAATAAAGAAAAAAATAAGAATTGAACCCACACATTTCTGAGAACTGGAGTTGTTTTTCCAAGGCAGTTCACTGAGTGGCTAAAATGGACTCTTAAACCATTGCAATTTCTTGAATCGGTATGTTGTGACTAAGCTACTTGTGATAACGGAGGGAGGATTGATTTCCCTCTTATACTTCCCTTCCTAGTTCAAACCTTACCTTAGAAGAAACAATTAGATTTTCTCTAAATGCAATGTTACTGATGAGCTTGTTCTGTGGTCAATGGTGGAAATCAATTTTCATTTAAGAACCTACAGTACTTTGCCTTTTTCCTTTTTGGTAGTCTCTATTGATTTTTCCTTCTGTGGAAATTCACTATCTATTCTTCTGTAGCCAGGCACTGTTTCTCAGATTTCATAATAATGGAGTAGAAGTTCTCAGGGAGCTTTCTTATATCAGCAGTTTTCCCACTTTTTAATACATAGATGAAGGTCATTCTATTTATTATAGAGCTGGGGAGACTACTTTTCAGAAAAGAGAGAAATATTTCTATAAGACTCACACTCTTTTCCTGCTTCTCCAGAAATTTCAAGAGGAATAACAATGAAAATAAGTCATAATGCTTATAAATTATTATTTCAATTAAGCATGATCATTAACCTTTTGAATCAAAGAACATTTGAAATGAATACCTCTGTCTCTCCCAAATTCTGAAGTCAGGGCATACTGGTTGACAGAATGGTATTGAACTGTAATTTTTTTTTTTATGTCAGACATGTAAGTAATATTGCTCTTGGATATACACGAACAATGCAATCTGCCTTACAAGGTTCTACTTCTGGCTTCATAGCAAAGTTGTTTTTGCAAAGATGACTTCTCAGATTAGATCATCATCTCTAGTTTTTCTACTTTTAAGATCACCTATGAAGATAAAAATAACTTTTCACACATTTGATTCTTTTATATACATCTTTTATGGATGTCTGCTCTGATAAAAACTTAATGAATCACACTTAAAACTGTTGTCTTATGTATTTTGTAATAAAAAGTAATGTTTATATTCTCTCCAGTTTTCATTTATGTATATGACTCAATATGGGAAAAATGACAGTATATGTCTTATAAAATATATCTGATAATTTCAATTTATGCATATAATAGGAGTGTATACATACTTTGATATAAGTAAGACACAAAATTCGTGGTTTCCAAAATTGAAATGAATGAACTGAAATAAATAGGTTTTGAGTCCAATACATTAGAATTGTACTCTGAAAAATAATTTTACCTATGTTAGCTTTTTTATTAATTAGTAAATAAAGCTAAATTATATATAATTTTCCTTGCTAATTTTATGAATTATCTTTTATATCTGTTACTTTTCACTTAAAATTCAGAGAAAATTCCTTGCCTTAATTATGCTACAAAGCATTCCTTACAAAATTTATAGCCATGTTGATGTAATTATTTTTCTTTTACCTGATGCTTAGGAACTTTTAATTCATCTAATTATTTTAGTTAATAAAAAGTTTCTTTACTAATAACTTCCTAAATCTGTTTTAGTTTAGTTATAAATGTGTCCTCTGCTTTTATTTAAAAGTATTATACCATATGTATCTATATGTAGAGTTCTGATGTAGACCTTGTTTAATTTTGTCTTTTAGCTATCCTTGCATCTGTAGCACTGTTTAAACCATGGTAGCTTTCACTTTATTTGAAATACGTCCTGGTAGACTTGAACACTGGACTTTCTTGGCTCTTTAACAAAAGAAAGTCTTCTGAGTAGACAAATCCGAATCATCTTGGTAGAATAGTCAAATTGCAAGATCCTATAAATTTCTTAGTTTTAGATATTTATATACTTCAGCTGTGGTGACTAATACTTTTTTTCTTTGGTTCCTTGGGGTATTGCTTACTTTACAACTCCCATTGCCCCATGAGATGATATTCAAACTTCCTTTATCCATCTATTGGCTAAGGCAAAAAGAAGTGAGCCAAAAGTAGACCTGAGACATGTTCTCTAGCACTACGTAGTATGTATAGTCTCTAAGTGTTGTAGTCAGGATTTGTGAATAGAACAATGACAATCAGGACACAGAATTTACAATATTATTTTATAATGGTCACCCAGAGTAAGTGCAGGAAATCTGTCCGCAACACTAAAGACTCAGAATATTCAGCCAAGGGCCTGGATCCCACATCAATGTCCGGCACGAGTCCCACTGAAGACCTGGAGCCCATGACAATGCCTCCCACAAGTCCAACTGGAGGTCTAGAGCCCATGACAAGGTCTCAAGACAGTCTGTTTTACAGATCTGGTGGGAAGGCCCAGAGATCAGTGGTGGAAGCCAAAAAAATCTATGTCAGTGGGATGAAGAGCTGTGCCAGTAAGTTGAGTATTCTGTACTGGAGCTAAGAAGTCACGCTCAAAAGAAGGACCAGGGCTATCCTGAAAAGTACTGCAGCCACCCTCAGCGACAAGGAGGTTCCGTGCTCCTCCGATGATGAGAATAGTCAAGCACATGCCAGAAAGCCAGCTTCTCCAGGAGATTAAACAGCACACATCTTCCCTTCTGGAGCCGGGAAGTGACGATCAATGTAAGGAGCAGAGCTCCCCCAAAGTGAACCTCAGCTGCTCTCAGCAACAAGGTCCCTAGCTCTTCCAATGATAATGGCCTTATTCATATCAGGGAAAATAGCCATGACATATTCCTCCAGGAGAACCAACAGCTCGAAACAGCAATTTAGGAGTTTCCACAATGCCTGGCTCTTCTTCCCCATGTCTCTATTTATGCTGGCAACTTTACTCAGGTGGGTCATTTACACTCAGCACCGTGCTGATTTAGATTGACCACCAGTTTTTAAATCATAACACTGAGGTAAAAAAAAAATTTAAGAATAGAGTTTTAAGACCTTTCATAACCAATTTGGGGGTATCATTAACCCTGACCTGTGGAAACTGGTAGGAAGTGTGTATGAGTTAGGTTCCCATTCACAAGATTGACCTGGAACAGGGGTGACTTTTGGGAAATGTGTCACAGAGGCTCCTTCTCCTTCCATTGATGGGACTCAGGGGCCAGAGAACAGCAGGAAAGTTAGTGACACAGGAAACCCTCAGGTAGAATGTACATGATGGACAGGCCAGATCAGGGATATGAAAAAGTCCAAAGCAGCAGCAGCAATAGGAGCCGGCATGTGGAAAGTTAGGTGAACCAGCTTTGTGCTTGGGGACAAAGACATGCTGAAGAGAAGTGGGTGGCTAGTGCTGCCTTCTTTTCTTTTCCTGTCTTTTTCTACGTTTTTCTTTTTCTTTTTTAAATAGCTGGAGAAAACACCAGCCACAGAAAACTAATCCCATCTCCCAAATCTAGATACAAAGACCCAAATCTGGTGCAAATCTCCCTGCAGCCTGGGCTTAGAACTCATTGTGGACTCAGACTTGGACCCACCACAGAAGCACAGACACTAGGGGAACCTCACTACTTTCACTTTTCTCAGTCTGTTGGATTTTCCTCTTGGCAGTGTGCTGGGTTATTGTGTTTTGTTTTGCTGTTTATTTTTATTTCCTTTTGTTGTTATTATCTTTAGTTTCTGTGGTTTTTTTTTTCTTCTTTCTCTCTATTCTGTTTGGCCCTGTTTGGTTTTTCTTTCTGCATGTTTCTTTTTTTTCCCTTGCATGTGTGTGATAATTTTTGGGTTTTTTTCTTTCTTCTTTTGTCACCTCTCCTTTCTTTTCTTTCTATCTTCTACTTCTTTTCCATCTCATTCATGATTTAAATCCCTAAACTTTCCTTTTATATTAGTCTATTCATCCTCTTTTTCTCTTTTAACAATATTGCTTGATTTTATATGACTCTCATGTGGGCATACATTGTCTCTTCCCTTTCTAATTAACTTCAGTGCTCCTAGACTTTCTTTTCCAATTCCTCCCTCTTGCATCATACCACCCAAAACTTGTAATCACCCAAAACTTGAATGACCATTGTATGCCCACCAAACTTGCTTCTGCTCTGCGTAACCTCATCCACATCTCTCTCCTACCCCACCCTTCTGAGCATACCCTCCCAGGATAGAGTAAAACAACTCTACTAAATGGGAAAAAGTTCCTGGTATAAGTTAAATTATATTATATAACTATAGAATTGGCTCCTACAGTTAAAGATATCAGGCTGGTAGTTACCACAGTTTGTTAATAACCAGGCTGTGCTTGAGTTTATTGTTAAGTCAAGTAACTGTACCACTTGAACCAGGATGCCATGCCTGTTTTAATCTGTTTTTCTCTCCAGTATGACAACAATAAGGATGCAAGGGGTCATAAGCATCACCTTAGTCCATCACCAAAGCAGCTGTCAGAAATGACAGTAACAGAAGTGCAAAAACAAATGGAAGAGACCATAAGGAAAGAATAATATCTAAGGTACAAAAAGAAATGCTAATGAAAATGCAAGAACTTAAAGCAGACACAAACAAAAAAGGAGGAGATTTAAAAATGATGGAAACCATGAGTTAGCATAAACAAAAAAATGGAATCAATGAAACAGATTCAAACAGAAATTCAGAGTTTAAAACTCCATTGGAAGCATGCACAATAGATTAAATTAAGGCAAGGATAGAATGTCAAATCTAGAAGACAGGAATGTACCAACCAGGAAAAGCAATATATATTTAAAATAACAAGGGGCCATGACAAATCTATCCATCAACTAAAAGATAAAGAAAAAAACCCTTAGATTTATTAGAGTAAGTGGAAAAGCTGAAGACAGCACAAAGGCCACTGAAAACTTATTCAAAGAAATAATATCAGAAAACTTAACAAACATGGATAAAAATTCGACATACAAATAAATGAAACATACAGAACTCCAGAGAGCCATGATCAAAATCAGTCTACATCAATGCATGTAATAATCAAGGTTTCAGAAACTCAAAAGAAGAACAAAACATTAAAAGCAGCTGGAGAAAATAAGTCACTTATAAAAGAAATCTCACCAGCAACATAGCAGACCTCTCAACACAACCCTCAAATCAAAGAGAGCCTGCAATTAGGTGTTTCAGAAGCAAACATTCTTCAGCTCAGATTGATATACCCCACAAAACTATTTTTCAAATTCAACAGAGAAATAAGATACTTCTATGACAAAGAACAGTTGAAGAAATTCATGACCACAAAATCAGCTCTAAAGAATGCTTTAAATGATATAATAGAAAGAGATAATAAAGACCACAGACACACAAATACCAATTGAAAGAAACAGCTAATCAGGGCAAATAATTAAATGAAGGAAAAAGACCAGGAACCAACAACAGGAAAATAACATGAAAAAAAAAGATGGGCCAATACATATCAATTGTAAACATCAATGTGAGTGGTCTCAACTTACCAGTCAAAAGAAACAGACTTGTATATTGGATCAAGAAACAACATCCATCAATATGCTGCATTTGAGAAACACATTAAAACAAAAATAAATTTGTAAAATAGAAGTAAAAGGATGGAAAACAATTCTGCATGCCACAGGAACCCAGAAAAAAGCATGAGTAGCTATTCTATTTGCAGGCAGTATAAACTTTAAGCCAAAACTGATCAAAAGAGACAAGGAAGGTCTCTACATAGTTGTTAAGGATAAACTCCAAGAAGAAGAGATAACAATCATATACATATATGGAGCAAACACAAGGACATCTAACTAACAAAATGAATATTAGCAGTATCCAAATAAGCACTAATGCAATTGTAGTGGAATGTAATGCAGTGTTAATACCCCACTCTCACAAATACATAGATCAACTAGACTAAAAATCAACAAAGAAATATCAGAATAAAACTAAGCCTGTGAAAAATGAACTTGATAGATGTCTACAGTGTCCTACCACAAAACATAAACATATACATTTTTCTCAGCTGCACATGGGATATGCCCCCCAAAAGTTAACATACTAGTCCACAAAACATGTTTTAGTAAATGTAGAGGAATTAAAATCATTCCTTGCATACTATCTGACCATAGTAAAATGAAACCTGAAATCAATGACAAAAAAATCACAAAAACTACAAGCACATGGAAATTAAACAACACAATTCTGAACAACCAATGGGTCGCTGAGTATTAAATAAGAATTTTCACAGTTTATACAACTAAATGATAATGGCACTACAAAATAGTGAAACTTTTGGACACAATGAAAGCAACTCTAGGAGAGAAATTTATAGCAATAAATCATGAAAACACATGATTTCACATCATGAAAACAGAATGGTCTCCAATAAAAAAAAATGTTGAACCACAAACTTCTATAAAAAGAGAAAATCAATCTCAAAGCTCATATAAGGGAAGAAATTATAGAGTGGAAATTGATGCAATAGAAGGTAAAAAATATAAAAGAATTGAAAAGTCAGTTCTTTGAAAGAGTTAATAAAACTCACAAACTATTAGCCAACCTAATGAAAAAGAGGAAAGAAAAAAACAAAAATTCAAGCAATTTGTAATGAAAAGGGGGAAATCACAACCAACCCTACAGAAATTCAAAAGATTATCAATACCTGTTTCAAGAAACTACCATCTAATAAAATAGAAAACACAGAAGAAATGGATAAATTTCCCAAAGCTATCAAACTACCAAAAATAATGCAAGAAGATATGAAAATTCTAAGTAATCTGATGTCAACCAATGAAATTGAAAATATAATTAAAAAATTACCAACAAAGAAAAAGTTCAGTCCCTGACAGATCCGCAGTGGGATTCTAAAAGAAATTTAGAGGAAAACTATTGCCAGTAGTGCTGAAACCCTTTAAGGAAATTGAAAGGGTAGCAGTACTTCTCAAATCTTTTGTAGAGGCAAGTATTATCATGATTTCAAAACCAGAGAAGAGCCCAACCAATCACTAAACTAAAATCAAAATGAGACAAAGATCTGAATATTAAAGCAGTAACACTAGATATACTGAAAGGCAAATAGGGGGAAATCCTGAAGACATGAGTGCAGGCAGTGACTTCATGAAGAAAACAGACTTCATGAGAAATACCAAAAAGAATTTATAAAAGCATTTTCACCTCTTAAAAAATTTTGCACATCAAAAGAAATCACCAACTAAGTGAAAAGATATGCCTGATTGTAGGAAATAATTATTGCCAGTTGTCTCTCAGCCAAAGAACTTATATATAAGACATATAAATGATTTTAATAAATCAGAACGCCCAAATTTAAAGGTCCTGTCAAAAAATAGGCAGCTGAGATGAATATACCTTTCTCAGATGAAGAAATACAAATGGCAAATAAAAACATGAAAAAATTGTCAACACCATTGGTCATTGGAGAGACGCAAATTAAAACATCCGTCTCATCTCGGAATGAAAGGCTATCACAAAAAAATCAACAAATAACAAATGCTGAGGTGGCTGCTTAGAAAAGGGGACCCTTCCCTAAGTGGGAGTGTAAACTGGTGAAAACCTGTGGAAGTCAGTATAGAGATTCTTCAGAGAAGTGGGATTAGCGTTCCCCCAGCTATTCCTCTTCTGGGTATCTTTCCACAAGGATTAAAAACATCGCACCACAGCAATGTATGTGCACCTATGTTTATAGCAAAGCCATTTGTAGTAGTTAAATCTTGGAAACAACTCAAATGCCTAATAACTGAAGAATGAATAAAAAATGTGTTTTCTCATAAAATGGAATATTATTGAGCCATATAGAAAGTTAAACTTTAGACTTTAATGGGGAAATGAGTGCAACTTGTAAGTGAAATAAAACAGACCCACATGTTTAAACATTGTGTATTGTCTCATTAGTGTGAGAATAGAAAACAGCAAAGTCCAAAATGTACAATAAATCCTGTGAATAGGAAAGATACTGTTCAAAAGAAAAGAAAAAACTGTGATGGGAGAAAGAGGAAAGGAAGGGAGGGGGGAGGATAAAAACTTACATATGTATAAAGGACAGTTAAGATAATTATACAACTGGTTTCTCTTCGTTCATGAGGGGCAAGTTATGTACTAGTAATTTTCTGGACAATGTATCATATACTCTGAACAATTGCTGTGAATATAGACATATGCAATATGTCGATTATTGTTATTTTCCTATTAGCCTCTCTCGAAATTTTGTTTTATTGTTATTTCTTACTATTTTCTATTTAACATTTAAAAAAAATTGGGGCAGTTGCTTATATGTACTTAAGTGTGATTCAATGAAAAGTATCTATAAAAATACACACCTTTTAACTCATATGCAAATGTATCTTACCATTATTTGATAAGCTTGACTTTTCTTTTTATTGCTTTTGCAATTATTTATTAGAAAATTATCAGTTAGATCAAGTGTGCAGAATGAAATAAGCTGAAAAGGAAAATCTGAAGGAAATATTAGTGTTACCTACTTTTCCACTAACTGGGATCAAGGTAGTTCCTTGCTCTTTTATGGTCACTGTGGTTCATTAGTGAATATAATGTATTAGCCTAATTTTCTTATGTGTCTTCTTTTCATCATTTTTTCAATGAAGTTATTTCTTTAAATTAAGAAGTACATAATATGACATGCACTTAGACCATTTATTGGTCAGTTTTCTCATTGCTGGGAGTAAAAATCAGGCAGACACCACAATTTGAAGTCTGAGGTTTATTTGGTTCACAGTTTCACAGGCTTCAGTCCATTGTTGGCTGTCTTTACACAGGAATATTATGCTAGAAGGACATGTCAGAGCAAAGTTGCTTGGTCATGGGTTCCATGAAGTAGAGCAAGGAAACACCCACCAGAAAGCAATAAGGAGCAAACTACAGTAGTGCATAAGGTCAAGCCTCCATGATCCATCCAGACATACTCAGAAATATTTTTTTCCAATCCTCTGGGTGTCTCCCAGTGCCAATTGTCAAATTGACAATTAAACTAGTCATCATTGAACTTGAAGAGGAAACAGCTAGAATGTGTTGATGTATTCTCTTTTAAATCTCCAAAGCTAAAGCATATTAAATTAATATTATTTTAATGAAAAGAAAAATATTTTCTTATATATTTCTTATATATTATATATAAGTTTGTCAAACAAAATATAGGATGCCTGTGTTGGTAAATCTAGGTTGTCATCTTGATTGGAGAGACGTCATGAACACAGTGAAATCACACTTGGGAATAGGGGTGAGGTTGTTTCCAGAGATGACTGATATGTGCCCGAGCCACTGAGAAACCATGACCTGCTATGAATGTAGCAGCATCATCCAATAGGTTGACAATCTGGATAGAACATACAATAGAAGACGGAACAAATCACACATACTGCAACATACTGCCAGTTCTACTTTTACAGATTAGGTGACTTGTTTGCTGTCATCTCCTATGGATAGCAGACTCCAGATTATTCAGTCTTTGAATGTAAACTCATAAACATAACTTCCAAGTTGTCAATCTCACCTGCGGCTGCATCATGTGTATTCTTCTGATGCTTCCAGTTTCACAGTCTGAGCAGCTACCAATTTCCTTAGCTCTGCAGCCTACAGATAGCCACTGTGTGATATTCAACTTTCATTATTTATGTCAATTTAATAACTATCTGCAAAAATTTCCATAGATTCTATTGTTCTTGTTCTTCTGAAAAATGCTAATACAGCATCCAACTTGGATTTGCCTTTGAGACTGACAATGCATATTTCCATAATCATAAAATATTTATGATATTTTTATTTATATTTATTAATATTTTGAATTTGTTTAGGAAAAACAAGTTAAAATCTTCATTTACTTGAACTCCAAATTTAACATAGGTCTATCTGTGCCCCTTAAACTTGCATTAATTTTTTTTTTAAAACAAATTTATCTGAGTACATTTTATATTTATTAAATCTGAAAAATTTTATTTGCAAGTCACTTTAGATATAGGAAGTAGTACAAATATTTAAATATCTGTACTTTCTTTTATTCTACTTCCTGTTATATAAATTTTAAAAGACCTTGAATGAAACTGAACTCAAAACGTAAAAAATATAAATAACAAAACTAGACTACAATATACATCAGTACAAATATATTGTTAGACTACAATATACATCAGTACAAAGATAGCTAGTATTAATCTTAATTATGTATGTTAGTTTTTCTAATGTATTAGTCTTTTTTATGTTTAGAAGGGTCAAGAACATGATTGAAAGAAATTTTTCGCAATGAGGAATATCATCTCAATGAAATACATTTATACCAAGGGAGATAAAGGGCTATTTTGTTTAGTGACTCTTCTGATATGGGGCACTAAAAATAAGTCCTTGCCTCATAATTTGGCAAACATCTCCCAAATTTAAAATTAATTTCTTTTAACTAACCATAAAATGTCATCAGAGGTATATAATTTTTATGTTGAATTGTTCTTTTCCTCTTGTTAAATTGTCCAAGTTGATCTGTGCCATAAAAATCATTTTAGTGTGACTAAAAACAAATATTTAGACCAATTTACATAAACAAAACCTCAGTAGATCTTCTTATATAAACAAAATTTAAATTGGAGAAATATTCTGAGAATAATTTTCCTCATAAATTTTTATTGCATGAATTAGTCTCATAAACCTGCAAGTTTCTCTTTAGATGATCTGATCTTATGAAATGTCACAGATGCAAACCAGAGATATGACTGATAAGTGGAAGTATGCAAACTTGTAAAAATTTAATGATGACAGAACACAAAACTATTAAATTAACAATGTCTTCTCTTTAAATTACCAGGTTGCTTAGGAATATATTGATACTCTCTCAATATATTGTAAAAAATGATCTAATCATCAACTTTTGTGATAAGCCTTTTAGTCTGGGAGCACCAGTTCAGCAGTTTATAAACAGATCATATCTGACATACAACAAGCAAATATTGACAATGACTTTAATTCTTAGACAAGGGTAAAAGATTCAATGAGCAAAATATTACTCATCTCTAATTTTACTATTTTTGAAAAGTTAATTAGTTAATGTACATTGAATTGCTTAGCTATTTTTCCCTCAATTAAAAATTTATATAAATGTATAACTGAGTAATCAATACATTTTTAACCATCCATTGAGCAACAGAGAGCATTTTTTCAAAAATTTAAAAATTTTAGAATTTAAAAATTTCTTTGCTTTTTTCCTTCTATGGTGAAATAAGTTTGGGTTATGGAACCAAAATTTTTTTCTTAGTCAAATTATTAAAATTTATAATTCCTGAAAAAAAAAATTTTAAAATTCATCAATGAAGTATTGCTATCAGTTTTAACAAATTAGGAATCAATTTTCTTCAAGAACTATATAACATTGTGCCTAAAAGTAATGCTATAAAGAAAATCCAAGCATGGTGTTTTTTATGTGTGTGTTATAAGGGTCTGTAAAATTTTCATTGGAAAAGCAAATGTGCACAGTAATTAAATTAAATAGTGTGGCAGTTATAAACTTGATTTTATCAGATTGATAGCTATTTAAAGCATTTATAATGAAAATGTATAGTAGCAGGAAACCATTCCAATTTGTATATTTTGATATTTTTAAAGTGGGGTACTAGTGGGACTGTCACTCTGTCACAGAGTTTACTGTATGTGGAAAAAGGGTCACAAGAAAACAGAGGTGAGAGTCATGAACATTCAGCCACATAAAATAAAAATCAAGCATTTAACTAATCAAGATGTAATGACTATTTTAAGCAAGGCTAATACCTCAAGGTCACCCATGTTTTATTTTCTATTGTCTAACACACACTGTGTCTATATGATGGAATCACGGAAGCCACCAACATGCAGAAGCCACCGACCAATATTTTTTTCACAATATATATCAATTTCGCCCTACCATGATAAATATTATGTATAACCTTGGTCAAGGAGTAAAATTTTGCTTAAATTTCCATAATTATACAGGGAAGGGGAATTTGGAAGGGAATGAACTCTCCCTTTTCACTCTCATACAACCTCCTTCCAAGGAGAAGTGCATTTGTTCAATTCTAATGATTCAAATACTAAAAAAATACTTTCTTTAACAGGCAGTGAAAGATAGTGTGTATTTTTCCCTTTTACTTTAGTCAACCTAGTTAAGAAGACAGTTTGTCACTCTCCAGTGCTGGCAGGTCCATCATTAAGACAATAGTGGGTCCCTGTGAATATACTGTTGTGTGGAGCAGAGGACCCTAATTCTGAACAGCAGATGAGTAATATCTTACTAGTGTGCCAAATGAGCTTCTTTCCCTTATTGCTTAGTGCCCAACTTGATGGGTACTTGTTCCTCTTTATAGGAAATATTTTATCTAAAATTATTTCTTTTCTGGTTAAGTGGCAACATCTCCTACAGAATGAGAGAAAAAAATTGCCAGCTGCTTCACAAAGCACTGATACCTAGAATAAAGAAATAAAATAATTAAAGCCCTAAAATTTAAAGACCCCATTCAAAAATGGACATCTGAAATGAACAGACATTTCTAGGATGAAAAAGTAGAATTGGCAAATAAATGCATGAAAAGCATTCCACATTTGATAAATGCAAATTAAAACAATACTGAGATTTCACCTCACTACAGAAAGAATGGCTACCATCAAGATATCAACCAAATGTTAAATGCTGAGGAGGCTGTGGGGGAAAAAGAATACTTCTACACTGTGTGTGGTAGTGTAGACTGGTGAAACCACTTTTGGAATCAGTGTGGAGATTCCCCCAAAAAATGAAAATTAGAGGTTTCATTTGACCCAGCTATTCCCCTGCTTGGTATCTTCCCAAAAGAATTGAAAGCATCATACCTCAGAAACATATGCACACTCATGTTTGAGCGACACAGTCTGCAAAATTAACTCTTGGAAACAGCTCAAAAGTACATAAATAGACTAATAGATAAAAGTATGTGGTAATTACATACAATGGAGTACTACTCTGCCATAAAGAATGATAAACTTGACACACTTTTGTCACATAGTTATACTTTGAGACCATAATACTAATGAAATGAAACAAATACAGGTTTAAATATCACATTGTTTTCCTTGCATACAAAACCCCAAACATAAATAATGAACAAAACAGAAGTTAGACATTACAAAGTAGGAAGAACTTGTCAACACAGGAACAGGAGCAAGAGATCAGAGGAAAGGGAAACAGATTTAAAGGAAAAGAAAGAATTTTTTTTAAAAAGTAATAAAATAGTTTTAAGTAGAAAAGGGGAGAAGAGCTAGATGGAGGAAAAGGGAAAAAGATTGTAAAAAGGAACTGAGGGCTGAAGATATAGATCAGTGACACAGAACCTGCTTGGAAAATGCAAGGTCCTGGGTTCAATTCCTGTTACAATAAAAAAATTGGGAAGCATTAGGTATATGTGCAAATCTCCCATGATGGATGTGGTATTATGTACTGAAAACATGTTTTCATTACCGTAGATGTTAAAAACAAAACCAAAAAAAGAGTTATATTTGTGTTATCTTTGTGAACAAATAAATATTTAAAAGAGTAGAGTAATCCAATTGTCTGTTTCCAAACTGACATTTTAGTTTTTAAAAGTATTATTTGTGTCAGGAAAAGTGGAAAAAACCTGTAATCTCAGTACTCAGGAGGCTGAGGCAAGAGGATCACCACAACTTCAAGACTAGCTTAGGCTACCAATGAGTTCACAGCTAGCCTGAATAGCATAGTGAGGCCCTATCTCAAAAAATATTACTTGGATGTAAAAGAACACATTAAGATCAAGATCACCTGTTTCTTCAAAATGGAAAATTTACATGGTATCACTTACAAAATTTATAAGTTAAACAGGAGATACTATTTTCTTAGGTGAATTTTTTATTCAGCTACTAATTTTGTATACAAAAATATTCTCTGACTGAAATAAAATGGAAAATTAATTTATTATGTTTAAGTAGCAATAGCTTTCTTTAAATGTTTAACGCATCATATGAGTCCTACTTCACAATTATGTAACAAGTTGCTTAAATTTATGTTTCTGAACTATTTATACCATTTTCCTGGGCATTACAATTTATTCTTATCTACTTGCTTTGTTAATACAGGTTTCATATTTTTACAATAAAAGAAAAAATGAATAAGAAATTTAAAATTGGTTGGGCATACGAAAAGCTAGTTAATTGTGAAAATCCTCAGTTTTTATACACACACACACACACAAATGACTTATTTTATGTTTGAAGTTTTGTTTGTGAAAATAAAATTACATGCAAATTTTCTACCTGCACTTTTATTTTTGTTTGCAAAAGACAGCCTTCAGGACCATGGGGCACTGGGAAAACAGGCAGCCAGCACGCTGCTCTGGTAAGTGGCTGTGGCCTCCCAAGCCGCCGCAGCCCCAGGGTGAGAACCATATCAGCATTTGCTGAGATCCGCACCATGTTGGAACTTGGGGTGCTGGGAAAACAGGCAGCCAGCACGCCACTTTGGTGGGCAGCTGTGAGCCTACCAGCACGCGGGCTAAGAATCAAACATCCATCCTAACCCTCCACCCCCCCACCTCACCCCCACTCCTGGCTAGCAAGTGGGAGCCAGAGGTCTGAGCATCTCTTACGACTTTAACTATATGCAATATAGCAAATAAGGGAGATTCTCTTCTGCCACCTCTTTGAAGGCAAATATTTTTATCTCTGTTTTGCTCTGTTTTGATAAATGGTATTGCTCTATTCAACATTCTGTTTTTATAATTTCGGTGTTTCCTTCGATATTGCTCTACTTGATTGAAGGAACAACTATTGTGAATAAAACCAAATATACTATTGTACCTATTGCTGTTATCCTGGTAACTGCTGTGAGGTTCTGTACCAATTTCGCTGCACTGCCTCAGTTGCCTTTGTCCTGTCTTGTTCTGCTGTAATTTACTACCTTCAAAATAAATAAATAAATAAATAATAAATTAAAAATGAATAACAACAACAAAACAGATCAGTAAGGTACAGAGCAACCTGAAACATGATATAACTAAACAGATAATGGCCTTAAAAAGGAAAAAAAGGAAAAGAAAGTGCTCTGAAGGATATAACTGCATGTATATTTAAGGGTGTAGGATTGACAACCATGTTGTTAATTTTTTGTTGGATCGGTGAACAGAACTGTTTGCAGCCTCACTGTTTGAATGCCACTTTGTATGCTTTAATTTTGTAACTTGAACAACTATATCCAAAAAGACAATAAGTAATGTATCAACTAGTGATTTTTTACTGTTTTTTTTGAAATTCTGTATTGTTTCTACTCTTTTTTTCTGTTTTGCTTTTCCCCCACTCTTTAAATAAAGCATTCATTTCAACTGTCTGAATTTCTTGCCTTTTATGTCAGTGAACAATGCAGTCCATGCTTATCCAGTAAATTCAGAATTTTTAAATGTTACCATAAAATCCTTAGTTTTAGCCCTTCCCTCTACAACTTTCTGAATGGGAGGTAATTGATGAAAGAAAAAGATTTGGCAGGGTAAATTAATGTGTTAACACATCTTCACCTTGTGGCATTTATGTACTTGTATCATTATATCCTTTGTGTGTATTAACAGAGGTAGTTCCAGAATAGCAACAAAATTTCCTGCCTAATATTAAATTTTAGTACTTAAGACTGACTCTTGCTAGTGTACTCAGTCTTAAGATTATGTTTCTCTCCTTCTTAGCTTCCAGGAAGCTAGCTGCCAGACTTTCACACACGGGGACCTAAGTCAACAGCAACATACTGAGTCCAGAAGTGGATCATTCCCTAGCTGAGCACCTAGCCAAGAATCCAGCCCCAGCTGACACTTTTCACTCTAGTGAAACTCTATGCAGAAAAAACAGCTAATCTATCTGGTCTTCTCTGATCCTTATGAAGTGTAAAATAGTACATTTTTAAAACCAGATTAAATGATTACAAAGTTAGACAGATTGAAAATCTCAAACCCCAGAATCTGAAGTCACAAATGCACCAAAGTCCTATTCTTTTTGGGTGCCAACACGGTGTGGAAAATTTCACATTTGACATCCAGGGAGGGGTCACTCAAGCTACAGTCAACTAAAAATATTGTACAAAGTTGCCTTCTGATTAAGTATGCCAGGTGTATATGAAACTGACTGTGTTTTATGTTCAATTTTGGGTCCCCTCACCAAGATAACTTATTATGTATGTTTAAGTATTCCAATATTTTAAAATATAGTGAAATCCAAAATCCTGCTGTAAGTATTTTGGTAAGGTTGTGTAAAAACTGCACGTAACTTGATCTCCTAAAGCAGTTCCTCTTTGCTCAGTTAGCACCATCACGATAATCAACCCCAGGCTCACACACCATAGACCTCAGTGAACTCTGAAAATTGAGAGGAAAACAAATAAGCTCAGTATGTAGAAAATTACCTACTCACAAGTGTGGTAGATGGAGCCCCGGGATTTTAATCATTTTAGAAAGAAACAAATTGTTCTATATATTTTGTAAGAAATGATGATATTGATTTAAAATTTCCTTCTATATTTTATTTTGGTCCCTCCATTTACTGTGAAAAGACTTCAATCTGACTATAGAAATTAATTAATGAAGGTGGTTGTTGAATATTGTGAAAATAAAACAGTCTATCAACTTGCTTTACAAATGCATAGTTTTCCAATTTCTTATTTTCCGTATTAGATATGTCAGGAAACAATATCTTCTGATAAGACAAAGTAGTAAATATAATTTATTTGTTTATATTAAGACATAAGCCATGTTTTATTTTGAAAGTGTATAATTTACAATTATTACAAAATCAATTATAAAACATTAAGCAATTTATTAAGGTACAGATTCTCTTTTTTCTATGATGAAAGTGGCACAGAGTTTGCCCATTAGGATTTTTCTTCTGTGCTTCAAAAGAAAAAAATCCTTGAAATAAATTAAATCATGAAATTACAATTATGCACCAAAATCAATACATTAATTTTAATATGAAGTCATTAGTATTTTTTGTGTTTAAATAAAAACAATAATTTTGTTATTGTAGAAATTTGGTCATTACCATTGCTTTGTATGACATTAAATTGAGTTTCTCAAATACTGTAATCTGTGCAACTATAAAAGTAGGCTTGCAGTTTTGAAAATATGATTTTAACTGAACTTCACTTCTTTGTAAAAAGTGGTTCAACAGTGCTTTGTTCCTTCTAACCCGTTCTAGTTTGAGGACAGGAGCTGAAGGCTGGATAAAATAGTCATTAGTGCCTGTAAAATAAGCAAAGGCAAACAGTAACCTTGATTTCCACAATAAATGTTCAGAGTGCGCTGTGTGGAGATATTATGCAATTAGTTCTCATTTCACTCTCCTCGAAAACATTAATTATTTAATGAGTTTGAAGTGCCAAAATGTTTGCTTTTAACTTAAAATAAATGTACTCTTTAAGTAATCAACACTCAGGTTTAGTTGAAAGAAGAAACACAAAAATGTTTGGTTAAAATGATAATAAGAAATTCACCGTCTTTTAAAAATAAAGAAGTGGGTCAAAAGTCACTAAAAGCCTGATTCTGTGGTATTTAAGGTTGAAAACTAAATCAATGTAAAAGGTAAAAATGGAGAAAACAGCTAATGAAATTTTATCTTAGGGAGTGTGTTACTCCCACATATCTTTTCAACTGAAGTATATTAATATTCTAAGCAAATTGAAATTTACCACTTTAGGTGGCAAATGTGAACTTATTCTGCATAAAGCTAGATAAATCTTTAAACAGAAAATCTTCTTCTATATATGAAGAAGAAGCCTAATGTGAATGGAAGAGGACCCTCAAATCAAGGCAGCACACTTCTTAATAAAAAGCTTATGAGTAAAATGCAAAAGGTAACAAAGGAAAACTAGTTAATACACTTTCTTCAACTACATTTTTTTAATAACAAGACAACACTCAGGCTAGCACAAAGTATGTAGCATAGCATTTTACTAATTAAATCCACTTCAGACAAACAAATTATGGATAGGTATGATGCAGCCTGAAAAGAGAACATTTAGCCTCTAAAGAAATGATGAAAACGTTATCATTTAACAGATGATATTCTTTCAATTCATAAGAAAACAAAATTACCATCATTTAGAATTCTGGGAAATAGAATAATACACATATACACACAAAAAGGCAGAATGTCTTGCACTGGGAAGAACAAGATGCTACATATTTTAAAAGTTAAATGACTAAGTCAGTAGAAGCAAATTCAAAAGTTTGAGTTATAAAGAAAAATTTTACAAAGCATTCTACATAAGGAGACAGTTTAACACTTAACAATGTTCAAGATCCTGTCAAATGAAAGAGATTAACTTTCTATAGTACAATTACAGCATAATAAATACTCTTGAAAAATAATAATATTTTCTCCAGAAAAGTAAGCTAACCAACAAAAGCAATGCAAAAGTTAGATTACATAAATATGAAAGAGACAAAGTTCTATAAACTCCAGATTCTGCTTTCTTTTTAAACAGTTACCAATGTTGTTTAATAGATTGTCATCTATGAGTTGGCTTTAGAAATTCCATATTCTACAGTGAGTAAGAAAATAATGTCTGCTGCAAATGTTATTCCATGTGGAATATTCCTTTTTGTCAGTGTAAATTCTTGAAATTAAATTCTCAAAGTAAATGTACTTCCAAGGAGCAAATAATATAAACTTCTGTTCTACCATTTGGGTATACTCTATATCTCTTGGAAACTTCTAAGGCAATGAATCTTTTTTCATAACTTCAGCAAAAGTTTTGTTTATCAGGTCCCACTTCAACCTATTTGTTATCAATTATGTCCTAAACGCATTACTAAAAAACATGATTATAGAGTCACACACTGCACTGAATTTATTTTGGGATCCTAAAAGGTAGCCAAGAATAACACTACTTTAAAAAATCTACTTAGACTGAAGAATCACTGTTAGAAGTTGTTTAGTACAGTAAATGCTTTCTGGCCACGTCCATCTTAACTTTCTAAAGTTAAAAATCAAAAGGCAGCCAAACCTTGATTGTTAGTCTTAGCAAAACAGTGAGGAAATAACCCCAACATGTTGTCTCTAGAATGAGATGTGACCTGTGAATGTTCTAAATTTTCTTTTCTCACAGGGGAGCCCATATTCTACAGATGAAAAAAGACAAGATCTTATCTTCAATTTTCCTTCTTAGGCTTTCTTTCTAAACGAGTTCTAAACTCCTTACAAGAATAAGCCATTTTGTCCTAGTTATATTTCTATCTGCTATTCAGTGCTGCACCATGAAAGGTGAGTAAGGTGTGTGATTCAGTATGACTTATGGCTTTTCACTTAATGGGCTAAATATAGTTGGAAGGGAGGTCAACTCCTCATGAGATTCTCTTTCAAACCAAGCTGTTTCCTTGAGGCTCAAGCTGACTTGTGGTTCAAGTTTGCCAAATTTCAGAATTCCCTTAATGCCACTGCCTTTCTGTGCTCTGTATTCTCTCAAGTTCTGCTTTTCTAATTGTGTTTGTTAATTAATTCCCTCAGCGAGAGTATTGCAGCTTCCCTACCTCTGTCTGTCTCTGTCTCCCTTTTTTTCTCTCCGTTGTCTCCTCTCTCATTTGGTTTATATGAAGCCACTTTTAATGAAAAGTATACATTTTGACACATGAAAAAGTACATGCACATGGTCTGTCTGGAGTGCTGCACTGATGAACCCATGTTGATAGAGCTTGTATGATGAAATCTTACCATCCCAGCAGCAGTGATGTAATTTTCTGATCCACAACTAGTTAGCTTTGCAGAGGAGAGAAATAAAAGATTGAAGACATTTATTGATTGCTACAGTTTTAGTCTATGACCATATAATAAAACCCATTTTAACTTTTATTTTTTCGTACAAATTTTAATATGATAAAATACATTCCTCTTCCATATTAAATTGACCTTTTTGATAAGGAAATTGGAAGTTAATGTGAAAAATAAACTGCCAGCAGAAAGATGCTGGCTTCATGAATCCCTGATTTATGAGGTTCATAATTTTAACCTCTAGAATAAACCCCACGTTGTGTCAGTGGGCAACAAATTTATGAAGATACAATCATGTGTATTTATATGAATAAAGTCTATTAAAATATTAGGTTATTATAACTTAAAATCATTTGCATTCCAAATACAAATGAGAAAATTTGATTTCTTCTAAAACATTTTATAAAATACCAGAAAAATCTGCTTCTGATAGGAGAGTGAGCAATATACAATGAATTCTTATTGTTTAATGAGGTAATTTCTTCCTGCCTTCTGTTTGAGTTGTAGGTAACAACTATGTGCTCCTTATAACAAAATCAGCACCACATCACTGCTCTGTGGTACTAATGAAAACTGACACATTGTAGTGCTGGTCTGAAGGCTGGACCGTTTTGGATCATGAATACTGAATAGCTCAAGAAAAGCAACTTTCAGGTATCCATTAAGTTTCCTCATCAATATCCACTCAGGTCATTCCTGACTGTCACTTTTATTTGCTTGATACATAAACTGGATTGGCCTGTCTACTACCTTGAATAATATCTAACTTTTTAAAGAAGACCAAACACTGTTTCATTTTCAGTTTCCTTTCACAGATTTCTAGCAGGATTTAGAAACAAAAACACACAATCAGTGAAAACAATTGTTAGTAATTAAGCACAAATATGTATGATCCTTTGATTTCATGGGCATGTAACAGGAATAACCATTATTAAAGATAACATAAAATGAGAATCAATATTTAAACTATTTTTCTATGTGACTTAAAAACCAACAAGTCTTTGCAGTGTAGCTGCAAAGGAAGTTTATGCATGATTTTTTAAAAAATTTTAGGTCTGAACTTAAAATTAATAGAACATTTGTACCTGCCTCTGTTGCTTAGTTCTTAATCCAATTAGTGATTGGTTCTTGTTGCAATTTTAGCTTCCATTAGTTTTTGTTTTGTTTTTTGCCCATAAACTTGAATTTTATCACATTTTTTTTCATGTAGTATTGAGTCAGTTTCTTTTTTTCCTATTTATTTATTTATTTATTTATTTATTTTTTTGAGGCAGGATTTCACTCCGTAGTCCAGGCTGACCTTGAACTTTCAGCAAACTTTCTGCCTCAGTCTCCCAAGTCCTGGCATTACAGGCATTTGCCACCACATCCAGCAGCATTGAGTTTATTTTTTCTCAAGTGCTGTTACATTTATTCTATAACAGACTTTATTTTCAGAGAAATTTTGTTTCCATGACAAACATCAGTAAAAATACAGACATTGTCCATATACTTTTATTCCCCACACATGCACGTGCTTTCCATCAGCAAACTCTCCTCTATAGTAGTGCAACTGAAGATCACTACTTTTACACATCGTTACCACTCAAAGTCAATAATATCTTTCCTAATAGGGTTTAGGTTTGGTCTTGTACATTCTATAGATTTGAACAAATATATACCGACATACACTCATCATGTTAATATCATACAGAATAGTTTAACTGCCCAAAACATCCTGTGTTTTGCCCATTCTTTTCTTCCTCCACACTATTCCCTACAAATCAATGATCTTTTCCACTTGATCCATGGTTTCACTCCGTCTAGGAAGTCATGCAGTTGTTATCAAATAGTGTGTTTCTTTTTTAAGTTCACTTCTTTTACTAAGTAACAGGCTTTTAAAAGTCCATAATTTTTTTCTCATGGCTTGATAATTTTTTATTATTGAATAATATTTTGTTCTCTCCAGAGCATCAGTGTATCCATTAACCTACTAAAAGTTATCTTAATTGCCTCGAAATTTTGGAAATTGTGAAAAAAGATGCAACTTTTGTGGCTATAAATATGTAAATGTTTTGAGCAAATATCAAGGAGCATTATGTTTGAATGTCAGAAAAGACTATGCTAAGAATTATTAAGTATTGTAAGAAACCAAATTACTTGCAAAAGAGCTATGTAGCTTTGGATTCGCCTCAGAAGGGAATGTCATTTTCTGTTTCTTCATATCCTCAGCACTAGTGCTGTGGATTTTGGCCACTCTAATATGTGTGTAGCATGTCTCTTTGTTTCAATGTGTATGTTTCTGATAACACAGGATGTGAAATATCTACTGTTATACCTATTTGCCATCTGTCTGTCTTCTTGGCGAGGTGTCCGTTAGGGTGTTGGGCCTTTTTTTTTTTTT
>PVLA01015489.1:0-25049 GCA_004027455.1 Hydrochoerus hydrochaeris
TTCTTTCTTTCTTTCTTTCTTTCTTTCTTTCTTTCTTTCTTTCTTTCTTTCTTTCTTCCCCATCATTTTGAGAACAGTCTCACTATGCAGTTCAGGCTGGCCTTGAGCTCACTTTGTAGCCCAGGCTGGCCTTGAACTCACGACAGTCCTCCTGCCTCAGCTTGCCAAGTTCTGGGATTATAGGCTTGGGGTTCTTTCTGTCCCAGGAGCAGTACATGCATACATATTGTCCTCCAGTCTTCTCACTTATGTCTCAGGCTGTTCTGTGCAGTACAGTAGTTCTGCTCAGGAGTCTTATTCTTCTGGTTTATATCTGTGATCCAGCGCACAGTATTACCACCTGAAGCAATGTGTGTTAAAATGCACATTTAGTCCTGCTATAACACTCTCATGTTTACAGTCTCTATTTGTGCTGCCACAAACATTGCAACAGCAAACAGAAACACTGAAACAACACCCATGGTTTGGAGACAGATTTAGTTTTTGTTAATGGTCACTGATCGGTAATATCAAGCCCTGATTCCTGGTGGTCTAAGGCTTATATGGGATAAGCAAGCAGGAAGTATAGAGGCAGAATGGCTTGTCAATTGGGGATTGGTTCTTATAATATGCATCATAGTGACCAGTTACACATCACAGTGACCTGTCATTTCTAAGAAACAAAAAGAACTGGAACTGTTATCTGGGCAGCTAACAAACTGAAGTATACTGGCTGGGGTGGGAGGACATTTTCTGTTACAAGATGTCTTTATAATTCCTCTTGATCTGCCAGTGACTCTAGGGTTATCCCTGCCCATCCTAGCATACTTTCTGTCTGTGCTGTTAACAGCATGGTGGGAAAGAATGACAGCTTGGAAGTTGGATTGCTGTTTATTGTCACATATCCTAGCTTAAGCATGATATTTGTGTATCCTTGGAGAAGTTATTTCTCTGTATTTAGTTATGATGGCTAACAACCTGTCTGGATGGATGCTTGTTACTCAGAATGAATGACAGAAATAAACAGATGGTCCTAGTCTTTATTGGGTGAATATTAATTTTGCTCATGCCTTTGTTCCTTAATCTGTGAAATAGGCACATAAACACATACACACTTTTTTTTTTTTTTTTGGTCTTTTTGAGACAGAGTCTCACTATGCAGTTCAGGCTGACCTTGAGCTAACTTTGTAGCCCAGGCTGATCTCAAACTCACAAGGATCCTCCTACCTCAGTCTCTCCAATTGCTAGGATTATAGGCATGTACCACCATGCCCAGCTTGTGTATTTTTATCATGAAAATTAAGTGCAATAATTTGTGCAGTCTTCCTAGAGCCAAGATTGGCATAGAACAAATATTTAGTGAATGGTAACTTTTCCTTACCATTGTGTATAATTCTTTAAGCAGCATGTTCTTCATGCTTCTGGATTTAACTCTTTACCTAAAAGCTTTTTCCTCTTTTTTTCCCCACAGCCTTTTATTTCTTGTATAAGTGTGTTTAAGTGACACCTCCCTTAGGAATCCCCAATAATTGGCCAGGACACTGTTCTTCCATAGTCTCTGTCTCTCTTCTGTGTCTGTCTCACTGTGTCTGTCCATTTGTCTTTCTGCTTGCCTCTCTTTCTTTCCCTTCCTGCCCCACCTCCCCAGCTCTCAGAATTGAACCCAAAGGTGCTGTATCACTGAGCAACATCCCCAGCCCTATTAATTATTTTCAGACAGGGTTGGGCTAGTTTCTCTGGCTGGCCCTCACACTTGTGATCCCCTTGCCTTTGCCTCCAGAGTAGCTGGGGTTACAGCTGTATGTGATCATGCCAAGCCTGTCTGTAGTTCTAGCTTAGCACATATTTCTCTGTGTGGACATTTTCTTTGTCATATTGTATATTAGACTATGAGTTCCCTTCACAATGTAGCTGTTTTATTTCTGTATTACAGGTATCTTGAATTTACTAATTTTTGCTGCATTAAAAAATAAGTGTATTTGTGATTTTGCTTCTTTAACAAGATCCTGTTTAGTGTCATCAGGGAAGGTGACAGTATTATTTTTCAGCTCTGTAAGACTGAAATTATTTCAAAGTAAAAAGTTATAGAAATATAAATAATACATGCTGTTAAATTTTTTAAACAATATGATTGCAAGTGAAAATGTTCCCTGTTCATATAATCTCATTCCTATATATATCCAATCTAGCAGTTTGCTTTTGTAATAATTTACATAAAACTATGTTATAAATTTAGAGGCTTAAATTAGACAGTCTCTAGATTGTTTTTCAATTCTGAGGTTCTTTTTTTTGGAAGAGGGAATTAAAACTCATGACCTTGTGCTTGCCAGGTAGGCCCTGTGCTACTGAGCTGTATTTTTGGCCTTTTCTTAGGTCTTACTTTTCTGCAGAGAGAGGGAGACCAGAGAAGGGAAGAAAGAGAAAATCTATTAAAGTAGGTGTGTTCATGTCATTTTTAAGTATGTGTCTTGAGGGTTTTTTTTTCTGCATTTTATGAGTTGTTTAGTTTGTAGCTTCCCCTCCTGTCAAGGCTACCATTGTGGGTGGAGTCTACAGACTGCTTGGCACAGCAGCTGCCTCAGTTTTGTGTGGCTCAGACCTGTGTTTGCATCTGCTATCACCACTTGGTGGCAGTGCTAAGTTTTATATGCAAAAGCAGAATTTGGAGAGATACCAGAAAAAACATTTTGAATACTGTATCTTGTAGTCCCATAGGAATTTCTTTGTTCTCCATTTCTCTAAAAGAATATTTTATTCCTATTTGGCATTTAAAATTTCAATTTTAAGGGCCAGGGATATAGCTTAGTGGCACAGCACCTGCCTGGTAAGTTCAAGGTCGTGAGTTCAATCCCCAGTATCAAAAAAAATTTTTTTTAATTTCATGTATTTGACACATAAATTTTAAATTATGGATTGAGTAACAAGGGAAAATTTTAAGTAATGATAGATACATATTAATGAAAGATCATTAATATTTCTGTACTGTTACAAGAATCAAACATTTCCTTTTCCAGTTTTAAAATAACCAGGCATGAACTCTTAAATATTAATTAATGTTAAGAAAAATGTTTTAACTGTGACACTTCTAATTAATGTATAGCCCATAGATTATTAATCTTATAAAATTCTAATTTTATAATACATTATGATTATAATTTGAAGAATATTTATGATGTTTCTTTCAGGTGAGATTCCTAAGCAAGTTAAAGTAAAAAAACTGAAGAACCTAAAGACTTTGGATTCTAAACCTGGTATTGAATTTTATTAATTTTTAAATATATGCTTATCTGCATAGTTGTTTTTATGTTTACCTTCAATTCTTAGGAGTTTGTACTTTTTTTTTAAATAGGAGTTTATACTTCTTACAAGCCATATCTAAATAGAGATGAAGAGATCATAAAACAATTACAGAAGGTAATTACTTGCTCATATTATTAAATTTCTATCACTTTGTTAGGTATGTAATATCCATTTAGGCACTATGTGCCTTGTGTATAATAATGTGAAATGGAGTTTTACTTTTAAACCAATATTTCCTAAGAATCCAGAAAAGCCAAGTAGTGCATGCCTTTATTCCCAACACTTAGGAGGCTGAGGCAAAAGTGGATCTCTGTGAGTTCAAGGCCAACCTGTGCTACATAGTGAGTTCAAGGCCAGCATGAACTAAATAACCATGTCTCAACACACAGTCCCCCAAAAAGAGTCAAGAAACTAAAGTAGCAATATTCAGTTATAGGCTTGAATATGGGGATTGCAGCTACAAATGAGTGCCAGTTATTCTAGGAACTTTGGTGTTATAATGAATAGTCACAGATTCTATCTTGAGGTAGTTAACATCTAACAGTAGGAGATAAGTAGCATTTTAAAAAAACATGGTAGTTAACATCTAACAGTAGGAGATGAGTTGCATTTTAAAAAACCAATAGTATTAATAAAGCAAATATGAAATAAAATTGTCACCCCCCACACTGAAATCTCAAGGTTTTGCACTATTCTTTTTTTTTTTTTTTTTTTGGTCTTTTTGAGACAGGGTGTCTCTATGCAGTTCAGGCTGGCCTTGGGCTCACTGGGTAGCCCAGGCTGGTCTCGAACTTGCAACGATCCTCCTGCCTCAGCCTCCTGAGTGCTGGGATTACAGGCGTGAGCCACCACGCCTGGCTATTCTATTTTTCTTTTTAAGTTAATTTTTTTTTTTTTGGTACCAGGAAACTCACGACTATGCACTTGCAAGGCAGGCGTTTATGCCGCTGAGCTAAATCCCCAGCCCCTAAAGTTAATTTTTAACTGATACATAAAAATGTAAAATTACACATATTAATGAAGTACTATTTTATGTTTTGATATATGTATATTCTGTTATATTTAATTCCAGTTAAACTTATCTGACTTCAAACATTTATCTTTTTTTTTTTGGTATTGGGAATTGAACTCAGCACCTCAGACTTGCCAGGCAGGTACTGTGCTGCTGGGCTATATACCTGGCCTGTCATTTCTTTATGATGAAAACATTCAAAAATTCTATCTTCTAGTTTTTTAAGAGTTAAAGTACATAATTGTTAAGTATGTGGCCAAGTGTGATGGCACATGCCTGTACTCCTAGTACTCAGGAGGCTCAGGTAGGAGAATTGTCTTAAGTTCAAGGCTACCCTTGGCTACAAAATGAATTCAAGGCCAGCCTGAACTGCATAGCAAAATTCTGTTTCAAAAGGACCACACACACACAAAATAGTAATATTAAAAAGATAAAAAATTGTTATGTTGTATATGTCACACATCGGAACTTCTAGTTCCTAACTGTAACTTATTACCCATTCATCAGCCTTTCCTTCTCCGCCTTCTCCCTTGGCTCTTTGCAGCTTTGCCTAAACATTCTTTTAACATGATATGACATAATAAACTTCAAATTAAATTACTTCAAGTTAAAGGTTTTTTTTTTAACATCAAGTATAAATGTGTATTCACAAAAGCAGTTGAACTTGGTACTTATGTTTTGTGTTTCCTGACACTGGAATCTACGTTTCTCATTGTTTCCTCTTCTTTTAGGGTGTGCAGCAGAAACGTCCTTCTGAGGCTCAAAGCGTTATTCTTCGCCGATATTTTTTGGAACTAACACAAAGCTTCATCATTCCGTTAGTACGTTAACAAATCTTTGCTTAGTTTGATGATTTGTTAAAGGGTATATAAATGTTTTTCCTATTCTCCTGACCTTAAGTTGCATGCTTATCCTGTTCATTGATTTCAGAGAAAATTTTGCAAAAGACCTCTGTGTGTGTGTGTGTGTATGTTTTTTTTTTGGTAAGAATTATGCAACTTTGGTAAGTTACTTCTTACCTTTGATCCTCAATTTTCTTATTTTATATATAAGGCAGATTCTGTTTCTCCTAGATAGCTATTATGTGAAAAAAAAATTGTATTTTTTGAGATGGGGTCTTGCTATGTTGCCTAGGCTGTTTGTTAACTTTTAGAATCAACTGATCCTCCCAAGCCCCCAAGTAGCTGGGAGTACAGGCATGTGTCACTACACTGGGCTTGTTGTGAAACTTGAGATAATTGACATGAATTTTTAAAATTTGGCAAAATTTATTTTTCTATTTCCAGTCTTGCCAGGCAGGTGCTTATGCCACTGAGCTAAATCCCTGGCCCCTATTTCCATTCTTTTAAAGTAGACATAAATTTGCTTAGGCTAAAGCTGGTTTTAAGAAAATTGAACACAAATCATGAAATTAAATCCAGTAGTCCAGTAATGAAAACTAAAAAACTTACCACAGATACCTTTGACAGAAATCTGATCACTTAAGATGCCCAGTAGTCAGAAGTTGGAGTCTTTATATAGCAAAAGCAAGAGCAGTTTAGTGTGCAGACCATGCAGTGGAGTCTGTAGCTATACTTTGATTTTTATTTTTCACTTAGTAAGTAGCACACTAGAGATCCTGGGTTTAAATCAGAACCCCCCCCCCACACACACACACAGAAAGAAAGAAAAGAAAAATTAGCACAGTTAAGTGTGGGTTTTTTTTTTTTAACTTCCCTCCTACTCTCCCCGCTCCCCAGTCTGGTCAGAGGAGATAGCCCAACCCCCCACGAGTTGTGGACTCCACTCTGTGTCCTCAATAAAGACGTGCTGTACTCTTTGTACTTTTTGCTTCTCTATTGCACCAGAAAACTCTAACAATTACCTTTTTAAATATTTTCTTTTCAAACTAGTAATGTTTACCATGTGATCATAGTGTAGTTAAATTATAAAAGTGGTTGTTAGTATTGCTTAACTTTTAAAAATCATTTCATTGTAATTCAACTATTGAAATAATTGTTTTTGTTGATAATGGTTTTACTGTGGTGTGATTTATACATCTCACAATACATTCGAAGTGTACAAGTCAGTGGTTTTTTGTATATTCACAGAATTGTACACACACAATTTTAGAACATTCTCATCACCCTGAAAAGAAACTCTGCCCTTTTGCAGTGTGACTTAATTCATTTATCCTGAAAGGAAGTAATCACAATACCTCTTATTTATGATGGCCAAAACAGGTTGTCTACATCTGTTTTTGTGATGTGATTTCAGATATGGAGAAAGAACTGGCTGGTCAAATTTCCCAAAAAGTTGTTGTCAGATACAGGAATAAAATCAGCCCTTTGAAGCCAATGTTAATATTAGGTTTTCGGTGTGATAAAGAGCAAAATATAAAGTAAAAATAGCCTTTATTCCAAGGATGTGCAGAGAAGCCCATGACTATAGGCAGCCTGGCATTCTCTGACCAGAATGTGGGGTATGGGATATACATATATAACCTCTGACTGGGGGTGACGCTTATGGTGGGCATTGATGATGTGCAAGGAGCTGATTGGAATTTTCTTTGTGCGCAAACAGGAAGGGGAGTTGCAATTAAGGGTGAGGAAGAAGCAGGAAGGGTGAGCATTCCCGCTTTAGCCTTCCGCCACATTAGACCACCACCATAACCGTACAGTAATTTATTCTAGGGCAAAATCCTTTCATTCCCGTCTTTTTATTGTTAGGAAAAGGGCAAAGTCTCTCTCTTACTACTTCCTGCTGAAAGGGGGTGCTGTATTGGGGTTCAGGAAGGTTGACAGGATGATGGTTGATGCCCATGCAGAAGCTGGTACCAGGTGTTTCAGCCAACACCACTTTATCATTGATGAATGCCCACATCCTAGATTGGAGAAACAAAGAGACAAGGTGCTATGAGGAGGCAGGCCACTATCATGTTTAAAGATCCAGGGGAGGTAGAAGGAAAGGTGCCTTTGAATTAAATATGCTATTTCATCTTCCCTCCTACTCTTACTCCCTTTCCCCTTCCCTGGGGATTGAACTCAGGGCATTTCCACTAAGGTACATCCTTAGTCCCTTTTAATATCTGAGGCAGGGTCTTGTTGCTTAGGCTAGGCTCAAACCTGCCTCCTCCTGCCTCAGCCTCCCAGAGTATTTGAGATTACCACCACTTCAACTAACTGTAGTCTTCAGTATTCTGCAACCATTTACATTAAACATCTAATATTTTCGACAATCCTGTGACAATAAGGCCACAATATTTATTTTGAATGTAGTGATTTTAAAATCAATGGCATTCACTCTTCCAAGGTTTACACTGTAATTTTCAAAATACATCATAACTAATATACTAAAATTATTTATACTAGGTAGTTATAACTAATGTTGAAACAAATTTTTGACAACATTGCTATAGTGGATATTAGTAAGCTTGACCTACTTGCTGATTGTTCCTGTAGGTATAAGTCTAATTTTAGTGTCTCTTCTTTAGTTTTACTGAATTAGGAATGCAGCATTTAGATTAGCAAGTACAGCAGCACCCAAGGATCATATTAACTGTAATCAGCTCAGATAATCACACTGTGTGAGCAAATCAGATCTAATTCATTAATAGGTGCTTGTGGAGGTTGTCAGAAGCATCTCTGGATTCCCCAATCTGATGGCTAGCAGAGACAACAACAGAGACCAAAAACTATAAATTCTTCCCAGAAGATGCCCCATTCTTCATAGAGCTAAGAGAGCTAGTGTTATTTTATGCTACGTTTTCGATACCTCAAGAACTCATGTGTTTAGAAGGGTATTTTCAGGCCAACTTGATGAGTCCTATATCCTACCTGAGTTTTTCTTCAAGATGCTTTCCAGTTCTTTTCTGTCTTCAATGAAATCTTTCTGGGACTACTAGTTCTTTCTCGAATGCTATGGTGATCTTATGGTGTCTGTGAGTGAGGTGGTTGTCACAGTGATAACTCCTGCAGCTGTTGCATCCAATTCATGGCTGGGCATCCAGCAGTATTTTTTCCATATCACTATTACAAGCAGAACTGAGGCTGGAACACAGTCCCAGTTCCCATTGTTGCTCAAGTATAATTCTACCTAGGAGCCATGTAGGTTCTCCTTCTGCCTTTGGGGACAGCTTTGTGGCATGTGCCAGGAGATGACTGGCTGCCTGATGAGGTCTGTGCAGGTGGGAAGCCTGTGCCCTCAGTCAAACCGATGTGAAAACTACACCGTTATTAAGTTTGTGAGGGTTACCAGGGAATTTCTTTCTCTGATAACTTTCTTCTAAACAGTTTCATATACTCATAGATTATAGCTCCCTGATAACAGATTATGATTGTGATTACTGTTATGATTTCTTCTATTTGGCTTATGGTAGCACATAAATTGATTTTCAGATTTTTTCATTTGTATGTGCCTGCAGTACACAGTAATTACGTTCCTATGGGGAGCTGTGTCAGGGAAGAGTTAAAAGTGATGAGAGTTAGTGAAATGGTGGCTGCTGAAATGACCTTGGCTGGTGCCTTTCTTCTAAGAAAATGGCTATTTCTCCTGGAGAGAAATGTTATGTGCAGATAGCCTTGAGTGCAGTATGAGATGGTCCTTGGCTTTAGTGAGACCCAAGACACTCTGCTCTAAGATACGCAGGCCTGTTGGCACCCAGCCACTTTTGTCTGAACACAGTACTTAAGAAACAGACAGGGTGTAGTGTCAGGTTTTCTCTCTCTTTCATCTTTGTCCCTTGCCTCCTTGTGTGGTAATAATGTATCATTGGACAATGCTCATATCTGCTGTACTTTTATAATAAATTTACTTTCATTTACATAAAGTCACGATGTGGCTCTTCTTTGTTGGTGTGAATCCAAACCACAACTGTCTGTGGCCACATTAATGTGGTTTCTTGCTGTTACAAGCTAGTTCATGTACATAACACATCTTCATTTTCTTTCATCCCCTCTCCCCTAACTACACCACCCTTCATGTCTTTGTCCACTTCCCTTTTGCGAAAGATCTATCTCCCTATTTCCTATTATCTTTTATTTTGCTCTTTATTTATATTTTGGATTTCTCAAGAGAAATCATGTGATATTTAAGCTTATGTGTCAGATTTATTTCACTTAACATTGTGGAATTAATTTTCCTATAAATGACTCGTTTACCCTTCTTTGTGGCAGAATAGTGCTTTATTGTGTATAAACACCACATTTTCTTTGTTCATCTGTAATAATCATACAGGCCACTTTTAAGATTTGTTGTGAGTTGTCCCGTTGTACACACAGATATACATGTGATATGATGTCTTTAACTCTTTTGGGAAGATACTGTGAGGTAGAACAGCTGGGAATAATTTTTTGAAGAATCTTCATACTGATTTCCATAATGTTTATACTACTTTACACCACAATGTTAAAGGGTTTCTTTTCCCCCACAGCCTCTTCAGCATTTGTTATTATGTGATTTTTGATGATAGCCATTTCTTTTTTCTGGGCTAAAATGGAATTTCAATGTTTGGGGGGGGGTAATTTATTATTATTATTATTTTTTAACCAGAGATTAAACTCACCACCTCATGCTTGCAAGGCAGGCACTTATACCACTTTGGCCCTCTCAATGTTGTTTTAATTAGCTTTTTTCTAATGCCCAGAAATGTTGAGCATTTTTTTTTCATGTATTGGCCATTTTTACTTCTTCTGAAAAATGTATATTCATTTTAGATGCCTACTTTTTGATTTAGTCTTTTATTTTGAGGGAGTCTAATTTTTTGAGTCCTTTATGTATTCCAGATATTTGTCCTTTGTCTCATAACTGGTAAGTTTTTTTCTCATTCTGTGGGTATCTCTTCATTTTCTTGGTTGTTTCCTTTGCTATGCAGTAACTTTTTAATTTGCTATGATCCTGTTTGTTGATTCTGATTTTATTTTCTTTGTTTTTTGTTCTTTAGGTTTGTTTGTTTGTTTGAGACAAGGCCTCACTCTGTTACCCAGGCTGGCCTGGAACTCACAGTAATCTTTTTGCCTCAGCCTTCCATGTGATGCAATTATGGGTATGGGCTACCACACTCAGCTCTCTTGATGTTTCCTGTGCAACTGGGCTTCTGTTGAGGGAGTCTTTATCTGTGCTTGTGCCTTCCAAGAGTTTTACAGCCAGGCGTGGTGATGCATGCTTGTAATTCCAGCACTTGGAAGACTGAAGTAGAAGGGTTGCTGCTGTATAGTGGGTTCAAGGCCAGCCTGGACTACAGTGAGACCCTGTCTCAAAAAACAAAAAATAAATACATAAATAAGAAAGAGTTTTACCTAGTTTTCCAAATGATTGTTTCTGTTTTAACATGTAGGTCTTTAATCCATTTGATTTTAATTTAGTTTGTGATGAGACATACAGGTCTAGGTTTGGTCTTCAGCATGTGGATAGCCAGTTTTTCTAGCACATTTGTTATAGAGACTGTCTTTTCCTCTAGCAAATGCTTTTGACCTCTTTGTCAAAGATCGGATGGCTGGATATGTCTAGGTTTTTTCTGTTTCATTCCGTTGACCCACATGTCTGTTCTTGTGTCAGTACCATGCTGTCTTTATCACTGTGTAACTGAAAAGTCTGGGCTTGTGATACCTTCTATTTTACTCTTGTCCAGGTTTGGTTTTGGTATTTTAGGCATCTTGTGGTTCCATATGGATTTTAAGATTGTTTTCTCTAGTTTTGGGAGGAATAATTTGGATTGTGTTCATTCTATTTATCAGTTTTAGAAGCTTGCCCCATTTTGACAATATTGGTTCTGCCTATTCAGGAACAGGGGATACCTTTCCATTTGCTGATGTCCTCTTCGACCTCCTTTTTCAGAGTACTTTAGTTTTACTTATAGAGGTCGTTCCTTTCCTTGGTTAGGATAATTTAACTTTTCTTGATGCTATTATGAATGATACCATTTTCCTAATTTCTTTCTCAGTGAATTCATTATTGGCATAGAATTATATTTTTGTGTGTGTGTGTGTTGATTTTGTGTCTTGTAATGCTACTAAATTTAGCTGTTCTAGAAGTCTCTTGGCAGAATTTTTTGTCTATTCTTTGTAGAGGATTATGTTGTTTATAAACAATAATTTGACTTCTATGCATATCTCATTTATTTCTTTCTCTTACTTGATTTCTCTGGTTAATATTTGAGTACAGTACCATTTTGAATGGATAGCAGTGGACGTCTTTGACTTGTTCCGATTTTAGAGGAAAAACTTTTAGTTTTTTCTGCATTTAATATAGTGTTGGCAGGAGATCTGTCCTAAATGGCTTCTGATCCTTTTATACCATCTTTTTTCATAGTTTTTATCACTAATGGAGGTTGAATTTTGTCAAAGACTTTTTCTGTGTCAATTGAGATGATTGTGTGATTTCATCCTTGCTTCTATTTATATGTTCTTGATCTATGTTTTTTGTTTGTTTTTATTTTTGGTACCTGGGATCGAACTCACGACCTTGTGCTTGCAAGGCAGGCACTTATGCTGCTGAGCTAAATCCTCGGCAATCTATGTATTTTTGAAGTATTCCTGTACCCTGGGGTGAAGCCCACTTGGTCATGTTGTACAGTCTTTTTGATGTGCTACATTGTTTGCCAGTATCTCGTTGAGGATTTTTGTATCTATGTTCATTAAAGAGGTTGGCCTGTAATTGTCTTTTTAATATTTATTTATTTATTTATTTATTTATTTATTTATTTATTTATTTATTTATCTTTTTGAGACAGGGTCTCGCTGTGTGGTTCAGGCTGGCCTTGGGCTCACTTTGTAGCCCAGGCTGATCTTGAACTTGCCACAATCCACCTGCCTCAGCAAGCGCGGGGATTATAGGAGTGCACCACCACACCCAGCTGTTACTTATTTTTGAGACAAGGTCTCAATATATAGTCCAGGTTGGCCTCGAACTCATTATATAGACCAGGCTGGCCCTGAACTCCGTGATCCTCCTGCCTCAGCTTCCCCAGTGCTGAGGTTACAGACATTGTCACCATGCCAACCTCTGTAGTTATTTTTTTTAGTGGGATCTTTGTCTTGTTCCAGGAAAAACTTTGAAAGTGCTGTTTCCCTTTGAATTTCATTAAAAAATTTGAGTGTATTCGCATTAAATTTTTCCTGAGGTTCTTTTAAAATAGTGATGACTCTGTTGGGTCCTGGGAATTTCTTAGTTTGTATATTTTTTTATTGTAGCATCAATTTCATTTACTGTTACTGGATTTTTCAGGGTTTTTCTATCTTCCTGGTTCAGTTTTGGTAATTCATATGTATCTAGGAATCTGGTTTTTTTTTTTTTTAATTCTCCAATTGGCATAACAGGTTTTTGAAGTAGTTACTAATAATCTGGATTTTGGCAGTGTCTTTTGTGATTCTGCCTTTCATTTCTAATTGCATTGAGTTGGATGTGGTTTTTTTGTGTGTGTATATGTGTAAGATTGGCTAAGGGTTTGTCTATTTTGTATATTCTTTTATATTCCATTCATTGAGTCTTTGTGTTTTTTTATATAAATTACATTAGTTTCTGCTCTGATCTTTATAATTTCTTTTCCTTTGCTAACATTGCATTTGGATTGTTCATTTTTCTAGGACCTTGATATATCATTGGATTATTTATTTGGATTCACTTTGTTTTATGATGTGAGCATTCACAGGTATAAACTTCCCTCTTAGGACTGCTTTCATTGTACCCATAGGTTCTGGGGTGTGTTTTTGTTGTTGTTGTTTTGTTTTTGGTACTGGGGATCAAACTCGAGACCTTGTGCTTGCCAGGCAAGGTCTTATGCCACTGAGCTAAATCCCCAGCTCAAATTGTTCTTCTTTTTTTTTTTTTGTACTTGGGATCAAACTCACGACTGCATGCTTGCAAGATAGGCACTTAGGCCACTGAGCTAAATCCCCAGCCCTGGTTCTGATATATTGTACTGGAATTATCTTTTGATTCTGGGAGCTGATTTCTTCCCTGACTCGTTATTTAAGAGAGTATTACTAGTTTTCACACGTTGATAATACTTATGTGATTTCTTTTGCCATTGATTTCTGGTTTCATTGTTCTGTGATCTGATAATATGCATGGGATAATTTTCATTATTTTGCATTTACTTAAGTATGCTTTATGGGCTAGTATGTGGTGTGTTTTGGAGAAAGTCCCATGTGCTGCCAAGAAGAATGTGTATTCTGTTGTTGCAAGAATACTAGATATCAATTGAGTCGTTTTGTTCATAGATTGGATTCAACTCTGATATTTCTTTGTTGATATTTTTTGTTTAGTTCTATCGGGGACCTGGCCAAGATCCTCAATCTCCCAAACAAGTGTATGGTGAAGGCTTAAAATAAGCGAGACAAGCAGTATGACTTTAGGGTTCCAGGAGGATCAAAACCTTATTGCAGAGTTCAGACTCTGGGGGGTGGGGTAGGACAAGGAATGTCTCTGGGCAGCCCGTATTTATTTAGTTTTTCAAACAAGGAAGGGGTTAGAGTGGAAAACACAGGAAATTGAGCAGGATCTTGGGAGAAGTATTTTAGGAGAAAGTCTTCAGGTTGACTTTCACTACCGGAGTGAAATGCCTGCAGCTATAATAACTATCTTATGAATTTGGATTGGAGCCAGGTTCCTCAGATGTGGCCTTATCTTGCCCTTTGAGGCGTCTCTTTGTTCTCAGGTCGGCCATGCCCTGGCCATGTAGCAGCCCTGCATGTGTGTTCAATTTCCAGCATCAGGGCTCTCAACGTGGTTGATCTGTTTATTTGTGATGATGAGGTATTGAGTTCTCCCACTGTAATTGTGTTGATCTTTGTGTGATTTTTTTTTATGTCCAGTTATGTTTGTTTTAAAATTGCATGTGCCATTATTAGGTGTATGTGTGTTTATAATTGTTTTTGCCTCTTTTTGGGTAATCCAATTTTTTTTTTTTTTGTACCAGGAATCAAACTGAGGACCTCACATTTGCCAGGCAGGCACTTATGCCACTGAGCTATTTGCCTAGTCCTACGTGTGTTTCTTGTATATAGCATACTTTTGAATTTTGTCTTTTGATCCATTTTGCCATGTGATCCATTTTGTCTTTTGACTGGGGAATGAGATGATTCACCTTGAGAGTTATTACTGGAAGTTACTGCCTTATTCCTATTTTCCTATTGCTGACCCTCCTTCTGCTTAGCTGCTCACCCTGCCTGTGGTATTAATTATATTTATTTTGTCTTTTTTGAGACAGGGTCTCACTATGCATCTCAGGCTGGTCTGGAGTTTACTTTGTAACCCAGACTGGTCTTGAACTCCCAAAGATCCTCTTGCCTCAGCCTCCCAAGTGCTGGGATTACAGGCGTGCACTACTATGCCCAGATTTGTTGTATTAATCTTATTGGATTTTTTTTGGCATTGTTGATTTCATTGTCTCTTCTTAGGATATTCTTGAGAATTTTTTAGAGTGCTGTTTTGATAGTCATAAATTTCTTTAGTTGCTCTTTGTCATGAAAATACCTTATTTTCCACTAAGATTGTTTTGCAGGATGTATCCAGTCTGGGTTGGAAGTTGTTTTCTTTTAGGGCTTGAAACAGTTCAACACAAATATTTGTAGAGTAAATGACTACATGAAATGGTTATTCTAAGAAACTCAGAGGAATGCCTTAGAAATAAGCAGCATCATGATATAGTGAACTGAATCTGGAAACTAAATCATAGATTTTATATTAATCTAATTTACCTGTGAGCATCCTATGGAATGTTGTTGGTCCGAGAATGTCAGTTAATTTTGTTCCATTTAAGCCTGCATGTCAAACTAAGGGTTACAACTCGGCAGTAAAGCAACTGTCTACTATGTGTGAGGCTCAGTGTTGAATGCCTAAACAGTGTAGGGAGGAAAAAATCTAAGTTAATTAACTTTATTGTAGTGTTAAAGACTATAGACTAAATTCATATAGACACAAATTGTTGTCTAAGATGGCTTATTTTGGCCAGTTTATTTAGCCTTTTGAAGTTTTATTTTCCCAGTAATACCCACCTTATGGATAGTTGCAAGGAATAGAAGAGATCATGCATATAAAATGTTACATACGCTTTCTGGCACTTGTAAGGTTAATTATTATCATTAAAAATCTGATCCAGGCAAGGTGACACATACCTATTGTCCCATCAACTTGAGATGCTGAGAAGATCACTTGAGCCTGTGAGTTTGAGACTACCTTGTGGGACATACTGAGACCCTGCCTCAAAAAGCAAAATACAAAACAAAAATATTTCTTGGATTGTCTGAGATTTAGTTAAACTTTTGTTGAAATTGTGACTTCCCAACTCAATCTCATAGAATTTAGGGACACATTTAACACTTACATGTTTCTTATAAAGAATATTACAGAGAATACAGATAGAGATATATAGAGCAAGACATAGGAAAAGAGGGTAGTCACTGCCCTCCAGGAACTTAAGCTATCTAGAAACTCTCTTTCTCTTTCTCTTTCTCTTTCTCTTTCTCTTTCTCTTTCTCTTTCTCTTTCTCTTTCTCTTTCTCTTTCTCTTTCTCTTTTTCTTTTTCTTTTTTATAGTACTAGGAATTGAACCCAGGACCTTCACACAGAGCTACATTCCCAGCCATATATATATATTTGTTTGTTTGTTTGTTTAAAGACAGGATCTCATAGTATAGTTCACACTGGCCTTGAACTCCTTGAAACTCGCAATGTAGCCCAGGCTGGCCTTGAAATCACAGTGATCCTCCTGCCTCAGCCTCCTAGTACTAGGATTATAGGCATGTGCCCCACACCCAGCCATAGCCTTTTTAAAAATTTGGGGGTTTTTTAGTTTTGTTTTTTTTCTTTTTGAGAAGACTTTGCTAAGTCACTAAATTGAGCTTGAAATTTGTGATCTTCAGCCTCAGCCTCTTAAAGTGCTGAGATTACAGGAATGTGTCATAACCCCTGGCTTGTTTTGGGGGGTTTTATGGAGAATTCATTGAATAGGCCTGCTTGAAGCATGGGTAAGTGTCTCAAAATGTGGTTGTACAAAAAGGGTATGGCCTAATGCTCATAGACTGGGCACAGAAAGCCAGTAAGTTCTGTCCTGATTCTTCAGCATCCCTTCCTCACAGGTGTTGACCAGAACCCCTTCTGAAATGGGGTCTTGCCTTCTAATATCAGACAGGGTAGGTCAGAAATTCTGTTTATTGTCTGCAATTCCCAGACAGAAATAGAGGGGAAGATTAGCATTACTGTGACCCACCTTGAGAAGAAAATTTTAAGACTTCTGTGTCATATGGTATAGGTAAGAATGCCTTTTATTGATTTCTCCTTGTTTTTAGGAAAGATATGTGGCAAGTTTGATGCCTTTGCAGAAAACTATTTCTCCATGGAAGGTAAAAATATTCCAGTAAATTCCTGTTTGAATTCTGTACCTGCAGTTACCTTCTTTTGAATATAGATTGTACACTTCTAGTTTGTAAGTATAGTACATATTGTCCTTTAGAGCCCACCCCAGTTAAGACAGTTTCTTCCGGAAGAATTTATGAAAACACTTGAAAAAACAGGACCACAGCTGACCTCTAGAATAAAAGGCGATTGGATCGGACTTTACCGGTTAGTCTTTGCCCTTTCCTTCCTACTCATCAGTGTATCTATATTTAAAAAGAAAACAAAACAAAACAGAAAACTAGCCTTAAACTTTTAAATTCTTTTTGAAAAATTCTATTGCTGTGGTTTTCGGAGCTATCAGTAAGAAATGTATTGAAGAGGGGAAGTCAATTATAGTCAAAATTTGCTTTTTTAAAATTTATTTTTATAGGCATTTTCTGAAGTCTCCAAATTTTGATGGTTGGTTCAAAGCCCGGCGGAAAGAAATGACCCAAAAGTTGGAGGCACTCCATCTAGAAGCTCTTTGTGAAGAGGTTAGAAAACAGTGTGTTTTGTGTGAGACTAACAGCTGTTGAAAGTAAAAGTAATGCTTAGAGGTTGAATACCCACATCTACTTCTTTATACTTAGTAAAAAGAGCTAATTTATCTAGGTCGTATGTCATACTAGGCAGTGGATAGGTGCTTCATACAGACACTCAGTCTTCACAGTTCATTGGCAGGCATTTATGATCTGCATTATGCAACAGCGGTGGCTTAGAAGGTGAGTGACTTGCCTTGGTTCACATCACTGCTAAGTAGTAAGAAGTGTACGGGATGCTCTCACATTGGTTCAGGAAAGCTAATTGTGCATATGTGTTCCCAGTTTTGCCTTCAGTTACCTCAGATTGGTAGATTGAAATCACCTACAGTAGAAGCTGGCCAATGTTGTGAACGAGAGATTTTTTTCCTAAAGAATGGGTTATTAAATGTTTACTAGCACACCACTGGAGGGAGTCAGGATTCAAGTGTTGACAGTCTCCAACTCTTACACAGTATGACTTACTAACCTTTTCCAGTTAGTATCAACTTTATTTTCATGTGCTTGGACTGATTTTTCATATTCTATGATTTGTTACCAGCCTATTTTAAACTGCAAGTGAAAATATAATAGATAGGCTTATTTTTATTCAGCTTTACATTTGAGGTAATTTAACCTCAATGTTGTTTCTAATAATAAACTTCCAGTTACTGTGGCTTTTAGAAAAAGAATACAACAAAGGCAACCACAAAGCCAAGGAGAGCTTATTTGGAGATGCAAAGTTTACACTCTGTAGTGCATTCATGTTTAGTCATCTTGCTTTATTAGATAATATTCGTGATAAAGTATTCATAACTGTACTGGTAGAGGTTAGTATTGCATTGAGTTATGCTTTTCTTTGTCTTTCTTTACCTAAAAGAGCCACCTCAGAAAGTATTTTTCTTTTTTCTTATTAAATGTATTGATACAATTTAGCTAGGCAAAATGATCATATTCATTGTAGGGACTTTGTATCTGTAAATGATGTATCTTTTAGAAAGTACTTTGCTTGCATTTTGTTTTACTTCCAAGTATTAGTTATTCTGGCTAATTCTGAATATTAGTTAATTGACAGTTTCTAGGATATCATGAAATTTTTTTTGTACTGTGATTCTGTATCCAAGTTGACTGTCCTTTTCTCCTTTCTCTTTTGTCTTCCTTTCTTATTACCTTTGCCTATTGAAGCAGACGTATAAATACTATTTTGAGTAGCTATTGATTTGGATTTTGTCTCTTGTCTAGGACCTACTTCTCTGGATCCAGAAACACACAGAAGTAGAAACAGTAGATCTTGTATTGAAGCTGAAAAGTAAGCTGGTATGTAGCCAAATCAAATGAAGTTCAAATTGACCTTTCTGTGAAGATACTTTCTTTCCACTTGAACTGAAAATCCATGATATGTCTCAGAAGTAACTTTTTAAATCAGAGGTCACTCAGATCATGATGCAATATTATTCTAGAGATATTTACATGGAGTCTAATGAACTCTACAAAAACTCACTTATATTTAATATTATATTTTATCTACAAATTTATATAGAAGTTTTATTTTATTTTGGGTTTTTTTGTGCTACCGGGGATTGAACTCATGACTGCACACTCACCAGACAGGTGCTTATGCCACTGAGCTAAATCCCCAGCCCTTTATATAGAAATTTATTGATCTCAGCAATGTATTTAAACATCATGTTCTTCTATTTTTTAGTTTCTATAAATTTTAGTCTAAAACTAAAGTTTCCTACTTGTTAAACTATTAAAATTGTTTACAAAAAGAATGTAATATATAAATACAAGTTCATTTAAATACTGCCAAATGTTCCTTATATAGTTGCAGGCTGGTCGAGAGCATTTACCTGTGAAACCTGACACAATGGAAAAGTTACGGACACATATTGATGCAATTATCTTAGCGCTGCCAGAAGATCTTCAAAGCATACTGCTCAAAACAGGCATGACATGATATTTACTAGGGTATTCCAGCCAAAAAGGATTGTGCACCATGAAACATCCTGACATTTCAGCAGACATGCGAAGGAGGTCTCTCCATGGCAGCAGAGTGAAAAATGCTAGATACAGGGTGGGAAGACTGTATTGTATAAATAGACTTTTTTGGTGCATTATTTTTAAAAATGGATATTTGTGGTTGTTCCACTTTAATGCGGAAACACCAAAAGGCATTTCTATATTTTTAATCGTGTTCTAAAGTGCTCTTATGAGAGACCTGTGGGGCCATCAGTATAAGTGATTCCATACTGCAGTGCTGGCATTGCAGGTATTTTTTTAAACTGGTGCTGCTTTGCCCGATCATATTAAAACTCAGGGGGATATAAAATTAATGTCACACTGGCCATCTTAAGGAGGAAAAGACTGAACTATTTGTTAGATGTAATTGATGCTTATGTAGTGCCTTCTGTTGTCCTAAATGTTTCAGAGTCCAGCTGCTAGTTTTGAAGCTTTTTTTAGCTTGAGTATATGTAATTTTATAAACATTCTATTGAATAATCATTGCTTAAAATATTTTTCTTGTCATCTTGCTTATTAGTATGCATGGTAGTTTTTTTCATTTGTCATGCAGATTTTTGTGTTTTTTTTTTTTTTGGAGACTGAATCTCACTACGTCCAGATGTTTTTGTGTGAATATATATGTGTTTTGTTCTGTACTAGGAATCAAACTCATGACCTCGCACTTGCCAGACAGTTGCTGTATGTCCAGATTTTCGTTTTACTTTTTTTTTTTTCCTACCATTTTCAAATTTTTGGTTTTCTTGAAGTCAAGAAAAAAAATTTTTTTTTTTGTTTTTTGGTACTGGGGATTGAACTCACGACCTTGCACTTATCAAGCAAGCCCTTGAGCTGCTGAGCTAAATCCCCAGTCCTCAAGAAAGCATCTTGTGGTAATTACATAAAATTTTATTTTCTCTACCTTTCACTAATTGGGCCTGTAGAAGCTAATGAAAATGGAGGCATTTTAATTATGAATTTCATAATCAGCTGTTTTCATTTTTTTAATAGGAAGAATTTATTGAGAGAAAGTAAGCTTCTGTCTCAGAGAGACACAAGAGGGACCCAAAAGTGGGTTGCCCACACACCCCACTTCTCAAGGGTGCTTTTCAGCTGTTTTTAAATGGAGCTATTATTTCAAAGATAGCTGTAAGCCTTATATGTGATAGTTATTTGAGTGATTATAGAATAGATTTACCACATTATTTGTTGGACAGTATTACTTCCACAAAATTCATATTTCTCAGAATACTTTTTTGTTTATTTGATTGGTTTTCTGAGACAAGGTCTTCCCCTGTAGCTCAGGCTGAACTCACTGTGGAGCCCAGGCAGGCCTTGATTTATGATGATCTTCCTGCCTCAGCCACCTGAGAGCTGGGGTCACTAGCTTGCACCACCACACCGGGCTTTCTCAGAACACTTACTGTTGCTTGACTTTGGAACTTTTGCCTAAATCATTAGTTCTTTTTTTTTTTTAATTTATCTTTTGTTTATACTACCTTGCCAAAAATAGAAGATTGTGTATATAGTAAGATTGTTTGATTTATGTTTGAATAGGAATGACCCACAGAAGCCAGTATTTAAAATAGGCACACACAGTATAGCACATATGTAAATAGTTGTGTCTTAATTATCTACTACACAACCAAATTTAGTTGTGTTTGTAAAAGAAATGGCTCCAGAAGCTATCTCTTGTTCTCTGTGGCTGTTAAATCATAAGGACACTCTTGATCCAAGAAAGGTTCCTTGTGTTTGTGCCTGCGGTCTACTATCTGGTGTGCCCTTTTCTTATGGATTCAGTCTCTTGAAGGGTATTTCTAAATCAGAGAGAGAATATAGCATTTGGAAGAAATCATTTGCCTTGGATCATATGGGTTATGTTGTGAAACAGAAGTTGTTCCTTCAGAAAAGGGGTGACTACTTTTATATGCCGAAGTATTTCATAACTTTGTAGGAAATTTTATTTAGGTATGGTCATCTCATTATTTTTCAAAAAGCTGTATTTTAATACTCTTACAATTTATATATAGGTTGTGACCACAATTTGAAAATTGTTAGTGTCATATCAAGTATCTTAAAAACTGTACCACTACAGGATGTATCATTTCAAGTTTATTTTGCACAGATAAAGAGTAGCAAAAGATGCCCATTAGTGTGATAATGGTATCTTTATTTTTACTGTATGTTAACATTTAACACATGTTGAAAACATATACTCATCCAGTTTATCTTAATTTCAGATTATGTACTTGTTAGAATAATTTAAGAGTTACATTGGAAATCTGAGAAAGACTCACTTGATAACTTAATTTTTTGTATGCTTTTCAGAGTATTTTTTTAAGATTTCGTTAGCATCTAAACTGCCATTTAATATTTTATCTCCACCAGCATTAGAAAGAATCACTGCTTTAAGGGTGGTATATAATGGCTAGTACCCTCTATTTACAGTGAATAAGGCTTCATGGAGGCATTTATGGTCATTACCAAAAACCAAATTAAAAGCCTTGCATTTCAAAGTACCTGGATATCCTGTGTTATTTCTGAGTGAGTTTGGAATGCCTGGGGGAGGGGGTGGGCATGGTTAGTGAAACTTGTGCATTAAGAGATTCCTTTTATTTCATGACTTTTTGTGGGGAGGGGGTACTGGGAATTGAACCCATGCCCTTTGCACTGAAGTATATCCCTAGTCCATTGTTAAAGTTTTCCGTTCAGATAGGATCTTGTTGAGTCAGTAAGTTGTTCAGGCTGGGCTTGAGCTTGCGATTCTTCTGCCTTAGTCTGTCTCTCAGATTTTTGGAAATACAGACCTGACATACCAGGCTTAGCCCTGAAAGACTTTTTTTTTTTTTTTAAAGAAATTCAAATGACAGCCTTTTTCTATGTACTTCACTTTAACAAATTAAAATATTTTTATATACTTTTGAATAGTACATTGATTTTATGAAATTCTGATACAAATATTTTAGCCAAGAATTACTGGCACATTTAAGTCTGTGCTACTTAAAAGGCTGATTTGGGAGAGTTTGTTGAGCCCATGAGTTTGAGACCTGGGCAACTTGAGACCCCATTGAAAAACTCATTTTAAACATATTTATCTAGGTGTTGTTACATTTTCATATATTTGGTACTTTTTTTAAGCTTGAAATCTCACTTTTTGTTTTATTTCTCCTTTTTAAAAGTAGCATTTATAAAAATAAAAGTAACATTTATAAATAGCTCAATATAAAGCTCTTGTCCCTATCTTCCATAAAAGAAAAAAAAAATCTCAAAGGTAGCAAGTAAATTTTATTATTTGGGTTTTAACTGGTTTGTTAAAAATATATTGGATGTTACTTCATTTTGAAATTACTGAGTAATATGTTTCAAGGTATACTGTGAAATATTTCAGTACAGAAGTGTTATTTTCTCATAATTCAGGAGATAAAAAATCCAAGATTGAATGCGTCAACAGGATAGGTCTCATGCTAAGGCTTTTCTCTTTAACTTGTTAAAAGGTCATCAGAAATACCATTAAGATTTGTTTGTTTTCCTTTGTATATAACTTAATTTGTTTTTCTACATCTGGATTTTACTTTCTTTTCATCCTACTTGGGGAAAAAAAATAAATGCTAACTTTTTAACAGATCTCCAAAAACAGATAATCACTGAGTATGGTGGTGCGGGCCTGTAATCCCAGCATTCCGGAGGCAGAGGCAGGAGGATTTCTGTGAGATTGAGGCCAGCCTAGACTTCACAGTGAGTTCAAGGCAACCCTGCATTACATAGTAAGACTCTGTCTCAAAAAACAGCCTTCCCGTCCACATAATGGAAAAAAGATTTTAAAAAGCTTAATTTTGATATATTTTTAAATAAAATATATTAACTCAAGATAATCACTAAATTGTCAATACTTAATACCCATTCATAAATCCAAGAAACACTACTTGTAAGTCATCTACAACTTGGACAAATTATAGTATTATGTAAGTAGAAAATAGCATTTATTAATAAAATAAAGCTTTTAGAGTTTTTTCCCCAATTATTTCTGCACGTATGTTTCAAATACAAATGAAACAATTTAACAGAATTATGATTGCTACAACATCTAACCAATTTGGGATGAACAAATTTTAAGGTAGTGTTTAGTAAAGTAACTTTATGATGCTTATTTTGCAATTACAACATTGCCTGTCTCATGACACACAGATACGGACTGATTTTGTTATATCCTGTTCTCTAGGGTTAACTGCTGAACTCTGAGTAATGCTGAGCCATTCTCTGCTAACTTGAAGACCATGCCCTTCTCCAAATTCAGATTATTGTTGTCTAATAAGCATCGGAGTCAATCTGTTTTTCTGGCTTCACCATTAGGCTTAGCTGCTGTTTATTTTTACCTTCCCATTCTCTCTGTCACACTGATACTGTTTCTCCTTAGTCATTAGAGAGCTCCTGTTTTTGCCTGTCCCTAAAGTTTTTTTATCCAGCCAGTATGAATACATTATAATATAACTTGCTTTTAGATTAATTGAAATACTTTTGTAAATAGTGACTTTACATTTCATAATTGTGATACTTATTAAGTGAATGGAATTGTTTTGTTTTGTTTGAGACAGGGTCTTATGATGTAGTTAAGGCTGGTCTTGAACTGACTATGTAGCCTAGGCTGGCCTTAAAATTGAAGTGATTCTCCTGCCTCAGCCTCCCAGGTGCTGAGATTTTTGGCATGCACCACCATGCTGGCTGGATTGTAGTAGGGAAGTTTTGAAATGATTGATTTCAGTTAATGAAGTGGGTAAGTTAATATTTTTTTATAGTCAGAGCCTCTGGTTATATCTCCCAATAAATTGTGATTTTAAAACATAGCATTATTGCTGAAAGTGGTAAGTATGCCTCAGAATTCAGGAGGCCAAGGTAGAGCATATCCCAGGGAGTTTGAAGTCAACCTGAACTACATAGCAAGATCCTGTCTCACACAGCAGCAACAAACAAAACACCTTTATTGAGGTGTAATAGAAATAGAATAAACTGAACATATTTAAAGCGTACAATTCGATAAGCTTAAAATTTTGAGTATATATCCATCCCAGCTAAAATAATGATCACATCTATTGCCTCTCACGTTTCCTTGCACACTCTTTTGCACTTCTTATGTGCCTTCTCGTTTTCCTATCCAACCACCATTTTTCCTGTTACTGACCTTTGTATTTTCTAGTTTTATACAAGAGGAATCATATAATAGATACTTGTTTTTTCTTTTTTTTTTTATTAAAGAGAAACAAAAGCATGTAAAGGTTAGAGATAATACAGAATTCCAAAAAAAGATAAACAATAAGAAATCACTAGTTAATAAATTACATATTGTCCTCTTAGAAATAGTTGTTCAAGTTACAAAATTAAAGCACACAAAGTAGATAGTCAAACAGTGAGAGTGTAAACAGCTACGCATGCATGAATCTCTACATGTATTTCTATCCTTTCTGTATTAGAGGGAAAAACAAAACTTAGCAAGACAAAACAAAACAAATTCCTATAAAAACATGAAACCAAAAGGTCATATAAAACCACAGTACAAGGTGATCTACAATGATTACTGTGTTGTTTCTTATTATCTTCAATAGAATTGTCCATATCAGGCATAATTGAATATAGCAGTATAATTGAGTATAACAGTAAATAATAATAGTAGTAAAAATAAAACATTGTTGACAGTATAAAACTTCAAAGGCAGGTAATAATCAAACCATAGTGGATATTCTAGTGGATCTTGTCATCTTAGGTGCAGTTGCCTATACTCTCAGACTTGATACTATCAATCATAACAGCTTTGAATAAAATCTATCAATACAAAACCACAATCCAACAAACCAGATTTGATTATGATCAAACAAGGTAAAACAGTGTAGGTT
>PVLA01015490.1:0-25017 GCA_004027455.1 Hydrochoerus hydrochaeris
CCCTGGAAGAACTATCTTGGAAGAATAACTGTAGAGAGTTATTTGAATAGAAAAAAGGAGAGAAACATGGGCCTTCAAGACTGAAGAAAGAGCAATGAAGAGATTCCAAATAAGAGTAAATCTAATCATTCTCTTCTTGAGTTTTCTAAATGATGTATGATGGTTACAGCACAAGTTACAATACTGTCTGAAGTGGTTGTTAGAGATGTAAACATTTTTTTTTTGTCTTTTTGAGACAGGGTCTCACTATGCAGTTCAGGCTGGCCTTGAGTTCACTTTGTAGCCCAGGCTGGTCTCAAACTCACAACAATCCTCCTGCCTCAGCCTCCGGAGTGCTGGGATTACAGGCGTGAGCCACCACAATCCTCCTGCCTCAGCCTCCAGAGTGCTGGGATTACAGGCGTGAGCCACCACACCTGGCTGAAATGTAAACATTTAAGAGAACTCTATTGTAAATGAGGGAAGGTAAAGGAATCTAAATAGACAGAAAACTTGTTATAATGTGGGCAGTAATACTCCATGATGATTGCCATACGGATAATGAGATACCTAGTAGAAAACACAATCCTAGTGCAAGCTCTGAAAAAGCTAAACAGAGACACTCAAAACACTACAGATGGGTCAAAATGGAGTGCTAAAAATAACCCACAGGAAAGCAGGAAGAAAGTGACAACTGGAGCAGGTAGAGAGGAGAGAGAGAAAAAAACCAGCAGGCCGGCAAAGAGGAACAGGAGTGTGACATCTCCATGTTCATGTGCACCTCCAGGAGACCCAAGGCAGGAGTACTACCAGAAGGACAGGCAAGGTCCAGGTCTGGGTGACCTGGAAGAAGAGGCCCCAGATCTCTGAGCACTGGGCCTGCAGACAAAGTTCAACAGAACCCCACGAGGGTTTGCTTTTCAGAATCAGGAGTTTCCCGTCACTCTTCTGCTATTTTTCTGAGAGTCAATGACGTTCAGATTTTCCAGGTGAGCCTTTTGGTATTTACCAAACTTCTAAAGTTTATGCTGACCTTGATACTTTTACTTTTTATGTTTTTATGTTTCAGGGTTATCTACTGATGTCTGCCGTGGAAGAGGAGGATTTGCCACCTTGCCCTGTCACTGTCCTGCCACACAAAAGCACATTTCTGGCTTCCAAGCTTAATCATATCATAATTTTGGTTAGCTCAGAATTCAATGTGTGCATAATTACACTTATGTAATTATGCTGTTAGCCACAGAAGGCCCTGTAATAAACGCTAATTACCTTTCCTCTCTTCAAAACTTCGCCCACTTTGACACTGATACTTGTTATGTTTGGGGATTTGCTTTGTTTTCTATGTAGTCATCAATGATTCCAACCCAAATGTTCTGTCAGTTGTTGAAATAGTCCCTCCGGCTATTAATTCCCATCAAGGATTTTATTTGTTTCACTGTTTTGAGGAAGAAATTTTTCCCTGAGCTCTGACTGCCTGCAGTCCTGTGCTCCTTGCCCGGCCCATGTTTTCGCCATCATCCTGGTAACATCTGCATCAAATCTCCTTTGTGAACCTCACATCTTCTATCTTACATTCTCATTTGATTGAGTGAGTCCTCTAGAAGCCTCCTATTGTGAAGGAGTTTGAAAGAAAAAAAGTTCTGAAGATATTAAGTCTGAAAAATCCTGTTCCACCTTCACAATGATAGTTCGGTTAGGTATAGAAATCTGGGTTAGGAAGTTTTCCCTCATAGTTTCTAGCCTCTATTTTGAGAAAGCTAAACCCATTCCTGAATCTTTTTTCCTATGTCCTGTTTTTCTCTCTGGACTCTTATAAAAGCATGTCTGGTATCAGGTGTATTTTCACTCTAGAAACTCCTTTCCTTTGATTATAGAAAAATTTATAGAGCCACATATGGTGGCACATGGCTATAATCCCAGCACTCTGGAGGCTGAGACAGGACGATCCTTGAAAGTGAGACCAGTCTGGGCAACAAAGTGAACTCAAGGCCAGCTTGAACTGCATTACAAGATCCTGTCTCAAAAAGACAAAAAAAAAACAAACAGTTTTTTCTCTTTTTTTCTTTCTTTCTTTCTTTCCCTGTATGTTTGTTTGTTTCTGTGTTTTGAGACAGGATTGCACTATGTAGCCCAGGCTGGCCTCAAATTTATTGTGATATTCTTGCCTCAGCCTCCTGAGTGTGAGGTTACAGGGATGCATCATCATGCCTGGAATGGATTACTTGCATTGTTTTTCATAATTCTGCTATTTTTCTTTTGCTGGAACTTCTATTATTGGGCATTGGATCTTCTTTATGTATCTTCTAGTTTTTCATGTTTTTTTCCTACTGTTTTCCATCCATTTACTTTTTTTTTTTTTTTTTTTGTACCAGGGAGTGAACTCATGACCTCATGCTTGCCAGGCAGGCACTTAAGCCATGAGCTAAATCCCCAGTCTCCCATTTACGTTCTTTTTTTTTTTTTTTTTAATTTTTAAAATTTTTTTATCGGTACCAGGGATTGAACTCACGACCTCATGCTTACAAGGCAGGCACTTATGCAGCTAAGCTAAATCCCCAGCCCCCCATTTACCTTCTTTATCCTCCTTTCTGGAAGCATTCATTATCTATATATTCTCTTAATATGCCTGATCTCATTAACATACTGCATCTTCAACTCCTGGATTAGGACTCTAACTCCAGGTCTTTTACAGATACTACGGTTTATCCCCCAAAAGCTGCTGTGCTGGAATCTTTTTTTAATTTTAATTTTTTTTAATTTTATTTATTTATTTTTTGAGTCAGGGTCTCACTATGCAGTTCAGGTTGGCCTTGAGTTCACTTTGTAACCCAGGTTGGTTTTGAACTCCCAAGGATCCTCCTGTCTCAGCCTCCCAAATGCTGGGATTACAGGTGTGCACCATCATGCCTGGCTATTGCTGGAATCTTGATCCTCAACATAATGCTACTGAGAGGTAATGGATCTTCAACAGGTGAGAACTAGTGGAAGATGACTAGGTCTCAGAAGCATCACCCTCATGAGGGGTAATGGAATAGACTGGGTCCCAGGACAGGAAGTTGTCAGAATGAGCCCAGCATTCCCTAGCTTCCTGTCTCCATGCGGTCTCTCCCTCAGAGTCTCCCATCGGTGTAATGCCAGCTGCTGAGACCCTCATCTGAGCCAAATGGATGTGGGCACCACACTCTGGAACCTCCAGTTCTGTGAGCTAAATACTTTATGAGTCACCCAGCAACACACTAAGATAGCAGAATCTGGAAGAGCAGGCAAGTGGGTAAAGGGTGTCTGGAAAGGAATTTCAGTAGACTCCACACACATGCTATTTCCAGAGAAGCAAAACGCCAACAATTCCCAAGCATTGTGAAGACTGCAGTATGTCAGTTGGTTTGTTTCTTGCCTCCTCGCTGGCAGCCTAATATCCATTTCTCTGGAGATGTTAAATCAGTCACCTCTTAGAATTCTGCTTTGCATTGCTAAGCACCATTGCTGTGGTGTACAAGCCTGCCTGGCCCAGTGTTTCTTGGCTTTTGCTTTTAAAAATCCTCAAACTTCTAATCCCAGCACACCGGCAAGACCACAAGACCATGTCCGTCCTGGGCAATTGATTGACTTAGTGAAATCCTATCTCAACAATAAAAAATAAAAAGGGCTGGCCTGTGGACATGGCTCAGTGTGAAAGTGCTGGGTTCAATCCCCAGTAAAAAAAAAGCTAACAAACCTGCATTACCACTTAAGTGGGATTTCAGGAGGGAACATAATTAGATGTATGTGTTTAATTTGCTCTCATTATATAGAACTCCAATGGGAATGTTTAGCTGGGTGTTTAATAATATTTCTTTAAAAGCGTAATATGGGAAAGAATCTCCTTAAACAAATGTCTATCAATCCTTATTTTAGTTTACACTCTCATCCTATTTTCAGACACACAAAATGTCAGTCATACCTAACAATTTCAAAGGTTCTGTGATATAAATTGGTTTTTGTTTCTTGCCTTAAGAGTAATTGAGAGCAGTGACCATGGGCCAGGAGGAGAAACAGAAAGTGCCCTTCTGGTGAGCCAGGGGACACTCAGGCTGGAGACAGAGGGCTGAACTCTTACCCCCACCCCATAAGCAGTCAGCTCATTCAGAGGAACAGAGACTGAATTGGTAGGAACTGAGATACAAAAATAATGCTTGTATCGTTGGATTGATTTTATAGGCCTAAAGCTGGTAGTCTGCGCATCTATTTAGAAGCTAACAATATGCAATATAGCAACTATGGGGGATTTTCTTTTGTCTTGTTTTTGAAAATCCAATAATCTCAATGTTTTGTTTTGTTCTCTTTACTGTTTTGTTTTCTTCAATGTTTTGTTTGATTTTATTGTGTCCAATGGTATGGGTAGCAATTTTTTTTTTTTGTACCAAGGATCAAACTCAAGACCTCGTGCATGCCAGGCAGGCATTTGTGCTGCTGAGCTAAATCCCAGCCCAGGCAGCAATTTTGAAGATAACAAGAGGCATTATGGTAGCAATGATTGATTTCTTATTATCCTGGTGGTTTTTTGTTTGTTTGTTTGTTTGTTTGTTTGTTTTTTTGGTGCCACTGGGGATTGAATTTATGACTGCATACTCACCAAGCAGGTGCTTATGCCACTGAGCTAAATCCCCGGCCCTATCCTGTTTTGACATCCTGTGTCACTTTCGCTGCTTTGTTTTGATTGGCTTTATTCTGTTTGGTTTGGTTTTGTTCTCTTTAAAATAAAAAAAAAAATCACCTAGTAGTTAGCTATTTGGAGACCTTAAGTATAATAAATTACTTGGTCAAGCAGTACAATAAAGCCAGGTATGGTAGTACATGCCTACAATCCCAGTATACTTGGAAGGCTGAGGCAAAAGGATCACTGCAAGTTCAAGGCCAGCCCAGGCTACCTATGAGTTCAAGGTCAGCCTAAACTATATAATGAGACTCTGGGTCGAAAAGAAGAAGAGGAGGAGGAGGAGGAGGAGGGGCAGAGAGGCTTTGTCACAAGGTTTCAGTGCCCACGTTTTTATTTGTGGTTACTAGCTGTTTCCCACACTGGCATGTCGTACCTAAATGCTAATGCAGAATTTCTCAAAGTGGAGAACAGAGCTTCTCCATATATGTAACTCGAAACTGAGAAATTCCTACCAGTGTTTTCTGGCCCCTGAAAATTCAGCAAAAGAGAGTCAAATCTGCATTTTGTATAAACTGCTGTGCAGCTTGCTGAGAGGAAGGCGAAATCGGAAGGCCAGGGCAGGAATCGGGAGTGTGTCAGAGGACAATCACAATCCATTTGGGCAGAAGCACCAAGAGTCAGGGCAGAAGCGGGCACAGTTAGGACTCAGCCTGGATCCCAAACCCACATAAAAACCCCTGTGAATAACTATAATATAATCATCATAGAGAGAGAATATCAGAAAAAGAATAAATCATAATGATTTATTCTGAAAGTTAATGAGTTATATAATATATGCAGTATTATAGCAGCACAAATGAGATGAATGAGCAAGTTTTAAGCTTCATAATCCTTAACATTTTTGTTGCTGAGGCCAATTATAATTATGTAAAATTTTATTAATTGCACTGTGTAATGCAAGTAGGCGAATCAATTATCTATTGTCAAAATTGTTTTCTGATTTACGACGAAATGCTTTTCAAGTTGGCATTTTTAAGAAGTTGAAAAAAAAAACCTTCCAATAGTAGGTCTATAGAAAGAGTACAAAAAAGAAACTTTTTAAATTCTGAAAGGCATCAGACTCTAATTGTGTGAATCACAAATGCTAATCCATTTTCTGACTGATCCAGAACATCCCAGCTTGTGTTCAAAAGATGCTCATCAACTATATTTTCTTTCTGCAAATACAGTCTTCACTCAGCCTCCATTCAGGGCACAAATTTGCCTCTTGAAAGTTTTTGACATACAACTGGGATAATCTTCATAATTGCTTTTTTTCATAAAATCATTAATCATCTACAAATGATTTTGATTGAAATGACAAAACCCGCCTCTGATACACAATTAGAACATCTAATAAAGTGTCTTGGGAACTTGATTGAAATTCATGCTGTTTCAGATACTGACAACTAAACTGATTTTAGTAAAAAATGTGTTTTTGTAAAGCTGCACATGTGGGGTTTCAGAACATGAAGTACTTGGGAGTGTCTCTCTCTCTCTGTTTAGCAGAACCATATACTTATATACACACACACACATATATATATACTATACATATATATATAATATTTTAATTAAAAATTGTTTTGAGATGATGCTTGCTAATATTGCCCAAGCTGACCTCAAACTTGGAATTCTCCTGTCTCAGTCTTCCCAGTAGCTAGTAGCTAGGATTAGAGGGATACAGTATTCCACCCAGCACTTTTTTTTTTTGGTACCAGGAATTGAATTCATGACTTGTACTTACCAGGCAGATGCTGTGCCCCTGAGCTATATCCCCAGCCCCATCCAGCTCTTAAATTTTAATTCAAGTTAATGATAACATTATACTTCTAAAATACCTAATGACGTATATTTCAGCTGTAGAAAAAATTAAAATTTCATTTTTATGGATAATTTTGAACATGTACAATAGTGTCATGTGCCCCATAAGTCCATTTTGCAGATACAATCACAGTCAGTCGATTTTATGTCTTCTGTTTCTACCCATTTCTCACTTATAGCTCAAACTTGACTATAAATATGGGCTTTTTCATAAATCCCATATATCATATTGTTCCATCTGTAAATGTCTCAATATGTATTTCTAAGAAATAACTTTTTAAAAGTAACTGTAATGTTGTTATCATACCTTAACACAGTAATTGCTCAGTTTCACTGCTATGATTTGGATAAAAATTCTCTAAAGGTCTTTGTGTTGAAAGTCTTGAGCCAGAGGCTGGAGATATAGCTCTGTGGCACAAGCACCTGCCTGGCAAGTGCCATGTCCCTGAGTTTAATTCCCAATCCCAACGACAAAAACAAAACAAAAAAGTCTTGGGGGGGGGATGTTTCATGTCTATAATCCCAATACTTGTGAGGCTGAGGCAGGAGGATCCTTGTGAGTTAAAGACAAGCCTGGGCCCCATAGTGAGACCCTGTCTCAAAAAAAGGTGTGGGGGTGCAGGGGATTTAGCTCAGTGAGGTAAGTGCCTGCTTAGCAAGCAGGAGATCATGAGTTCGATCTCTGGTATAAAAAAACCCACTTACTATACAACACCGCACCTGTACCCGGGGATAATTACACTAACAGATATTAAGTTAATACCTATATAAATAATTTTGTGCTATAAAAGAATTTTTTTTGAGACAGGGTCTCTCTATGTAGTCTAGGCTGGCCTAGAATTTATGGTGATATTCCTGCCTAAGTCTGCCAAGGGCTGGAATTACAGGCATGCGTCACCACACCCAGCAACAGTTTTATTCATAATAACTCAAAACTGGAAATGATATGTATGTCTTCCACGGGTCAACAAATTATGATTCATCCATATCACTGGAATGCTACTACTTAGCAACAAAAAGGAAGCAACTAAGAATGGGAATGTAGCTTTGGGGTAGAGCATTTTCCAAGCATATTCAGAGCTCCTGGGTTCAATTCCCAGTACCGCAAAAGAAATGAGCTATTACGGACACAGCTTCAGTGATACTCCAGAGAATTATGCTGAATGAAAAAAAAGCCAGTTCAAGCCAGATGCGGTGGTGCACACCTGCAGTCCCAGCATCTAGGAGGCTGAGGCAGGTGTCCTGCCTGGGCAACTTAACAACTTGATGAGACCCTGTCTCAAAATAAAAACTTTTAAACAGGCTGGGGATTGTAGCTCAGTGTGAGGTGAGGGCTGTGTGGGTTCAAACTCCAGTACCACGTGTATGAAAAGAAGCCAGGTAAAAATGACTGCATAGGGCTGGGGTATAGAGCTCAGCAGCACAGCGCCTGCCTGGCAATCACAAAGTTCTGAATTGACTCTCAGTTCCTAAAAAAAAAAGTCTGAATAAAATTCTGAAATGACAAAATTGGATAAATGAAGACTAGATTAGTGGCTGTCAGGGGTTAAAGACAGAAGTGGGATATGGAGGCAGGAAGAAAGTAGATGAAGTTATAAAAGGGCAAAATGAGGGATCCTGGTGGTGGCTGGAAATTGTCTATCTTTTGACCTTATCCACGTCTACATCCTGGTTGTTATATTATACAACCTAGTTTTTAAGCTGTTAACCACTGGGAGAAACTGGATGAAAAATACACCATATTTTTTTCAAATTATTTCATACAAACTGTAGATGTGAATCTACAGTTGTATCCAAATTAAAAGTTTAATTTTAAAATTCTAATGCAAGAACTCAGCATTTAAACTCAGTGCCATGCCCAGGGTGATGGTGCACGCCTGTAACCCCAGCACTTGGGAGGCTGAGGCAAGAGGACTGCTGCAAGTTCAAGGCCAAGCTGGGCTACATAGTGAGTTCAGGACCAGCCTAAATTACATAGCAAGGCCCTGTCTCAACCCCCACCCCCTCCAAAAAATTAAACTCAATGCCATGATCTGAAACAGGTTTAAATATAATACTTGAAATAGCCCCAAAGCACGGCCAACAGCTCTCCCGTACGATACTGAGCTCTGTGACTATGCAGTACCACTGCACTTAGGAGGCTGCTTAGTACCTGCTACACATGATGCCCACAGCACCCTACCACCTGAAATTAGTCCATGGCTTTGTCTTCAGATTCATTCTTTGCAGTGACAAAAAAAAGTCCGTATTTTTAAAAAGTCCATACTCATATGGACCTGAGTAGAAATTCACTTTACTAGAAATACAATCCTTCCTCCTACCTCTCATTTTAAAGGTTACAATAAAATACACATGACATAAAATGTACCATACTACCATTTCAGCAAACGATTCAGTAGTGTTAAGAACACTCATATGGTTATGCGACCCAGTGTCTAGAACTCTTCATTTTGCAAAACCTGAAACTCTAAGCCCATAAAACAATTCTTCATTTCCCCTTTCCCCAGCCAAGCAATGGCGAACCTTTGAGAGACAAAGGCCCAAACTACAACCCGAAACCCACTTATTTTTTTTTTCCTTTTATCGGTACCAGGGATCAAACTCACAACTGCGCACTTGCAAGGCAGGCACTTATGCCACTGAACTAAATCCCCAGCCCCTGAGACCCACTTATTTATCACAAAGTGCCAATGCAGCAATTAAACCCGGACACTGGAGTTTTAGTTTAGAAAAAACAACTTCACATTAGTATCTTTTGTCTTAAAAGAAAAACTCAATAACACTCATGCCGCAGGACCCCTCCCGTGGCAACCCCCCTCCCACCTTTGGTCTCTGTGAATCCAAGTACCCTAGGCACCTCATAGAAACGTATCTCCCGTACTCTCTGTTTAGGAGGGGCTGATTTCACTAGCATAATGTCGTCAAATTCATCCCTATTGTGTCGTGTTTCAGAATGGCTTTTCCTGAGACCAAACCTCTCATCGTCTGGATAAAACTTTTGTGAGCCCTTCATTCACTGGTGAACATTCATTTAGGTTTCTCTATTCTTTTTTAAATTTGAAACCTAAATGTCTACATACATTTATAAATAAATAAATGTTTAAAAACATTTTTAGGGGGCCAGGGATTTAGCTCAGTGGCATAAGCATCTGCCTGGGAAGTGTGAGGTCGTGAGTTTGATCCCTGGTACCAAAAGAGTAAATAAATAAAAAAAATGTTTTTTTAAAAACGTCGTTAGGTGCTCTGTGGTGTCACAACCTTGACCTGCCTGTCATGCGTTTGCTGATTTGGGAAATACAATTCTTGATTGACTGTTCAGTATTCAGGGATGGGAGGGCATAAAGGAAAGAGCCATACAGGGTGGCTGCAGGCTGGTGACTTCGGACGTGCTCGAGCCCCGTGAGAGAGGATACAGAAAGAGAGACGGTTCAAGGGGAAAATGAAGGCACAGGAAGTCTCTAGAGGTGGCCCTTGTGGCGCTGAACAGGGTACAGCTGATGAGAAGGACCTGAGCCTGAGATAAACACAGATTCAGGAACCGACAAAGAGCTGGTGGTTGAAACCATGAGAGAAAAGAGTTCCAAGCATAGGTTATAACATTCAGAGAGTCGATTGTGTTGGGATTGAAACTGGAAAGTATCCATCATCCTAGGAATGATATGGTCTCTAGGTGTTTCAGGGGGGTACAGTGTCAGGGGCAAGGGTAGCTATGGAAGCCAGCTTCAAAGAGAAGTGGAGACAGCAGACTGCTCCCAAGATGGGTGTGTGGGTCCTCACCTCAGTGCAGAAAAAAAAAAATTGTAACTCCGAGATGAGCATTTGGCACACTCCTGTAATCCTAGCACTCTGGGAAACTGAACACAAGGACTGCAAGTTCAAGCCCAGCCAAGTTGTAGCTCAGTGCAAAGCCACTTGGTCCAATCCCCAATATTACAAAAAAAAAAAAAAGGAAAAAGAAAAAGGTGACACAAACATGAAGCCTCTATTGCTGTCATGCCAGGAGAGCAATATAGTTGTCTCTGAACATGAAATCACAAGTCCCCCAGGCTGCATTCCAGTTGCTAGTGAAAATCTCAGCCCCCTCTTGGTTCTTGACAGTGGTTGAGGACTAGGATGTTGACGCATATCTTGAAGGTCTCTATTTTCTCAAAGAGGGGAGGGCAGAGACAAAGAGAGACTTGAGGAAAGAATGGTATGAAGCAGGATAGGAGCGAGAATGAAAAGGAGAGGACACCACAGGGCAGATCCAAGGGTAAATAAAGCCCTGAGTCCTGGGCAGCCAGCCAGGAATACCGGAGAATCAGATTATGACCCATAATCTGATGAAACAGTAGCTCAGATTATGACCTGGGGCCCCACCTGGCAAGAGGAGAAAACTGGAGAAAAGGCCAATGAAGTGGGAGAGACTGGGGACCCCCATCCAGGCCAATGAACAGGCAGCTGGGGTCTGAGGGGTACTGCTGTGGGCATTGAAGATGGACTCAGCCATTAACACAGATGGGGGCCAGCTCTACCCAGACGGAGGGTACTCTGTGAGGCCAGGAGAGAAGCTGAGCTAAGCTAGCTTGAAGATGGAAAGCTAAAGAAATAACTGGTTAGGGCTGGGGATTTAGCTCAATGGTATAAGCACCTGCCTGGCAAGTGTGAGGTCATGAGTTCGATCCCCGGTACCACAAAAAAAAATTATAATAATAATAATAATTAAAAAATAACTGGTTAGTGATTCTCTTTCTCTCCATGAAGGAGGAGACAAGGGACTTAGTGAAACCAAGAGGACAGGGAATTTTGAGCTCAGAGCCTGAGGTCTTATAAACCACACAGAATACATGATATGGTGTTGATCTGGGTAAATAATACCTGCAGGGATTTTGACAAGTGAAGACCACAAAGACTGAAATGAAAGAATGAAAACATTAGGCTCCAAGGAGTGGCCCTCAGACGGGTAGTAAGGTGCAGGCATCTGTCTCCAGCAGTGTTAGCGTAAAGGAGAGGGCTGGCTTGCACAATTGCCCTCCAGTGATCCTGACCTGGGCCACACCAGACAAGGCAGAGCAGGCTCTGAAAGACTCACTCCTGACCACAGGCGTAGGCCCGTAAGAGCATTTTGGGAAGGCTCTCCACCAGCAAATACCCTAGCCACACCCCAATTGTCTCTCGGTCTTGCACCCCCACCCCCACCCCCCACCCCCCGACGGCTGGGAGACCTGGGGTATATAGTTCCTGGGATGCTGGACTGGATAACGCAGCATTTGCCCACTGCTAGCCGCCAGAGGGCTCTGTCTCTCCAGCACCGTGCCTGAGGCCCCTCAGCCCTTCCTGGTGGTGCTGGGGCCCCTGCTGGAACTCTCTGAGGCCTCTCTGCAGCTCTTTTGTGGAAAAGGAATGCAATTCGATGCGGGCTCTGATTTCTCTGGTGGTCACCAAATAGAGGATGCCAGTCTCAGCTCACCCACCGCGACCCCAGCAGCAGGCTCCCTGCTTCACTCTGGGTCTGAGCTGGGGGGAGGGAGTTTTCCATCCTCAGCTCCCTCTGCTGTCTTACTAGACTGGTTCCTCACCTGACGTTCAGCGCCCGACCTGAGGCGCCACCGCCCAAAGCCACAGGAACCTTCCGAGAGGAGGGCTACAGACTGCGCACCCGCCTATGGCGTCAAAAAGCCGGCGGCCCGGGGTTGAGGCGAGCAGTGCCCAGCGCGCGCGGCAGGTGGCGGCGTCCCCGTAGCGCCCGGTCCGGCCCCTGGACAGCGCGCGCGGGTCCTGAACGCCGCGGACGCAGCGCCCTGCCCAGCCACGGGTGCCAGCTCCCGGAAAGTGGGTTCCCGCCGGCGCGCAGCGGTTGGGGTGCTCGCTGTCGAAGTCCCCCAGCAAGGTGCATCACCTGTGGGGGGCGCACGTGGCTCCTCGCACCGGAGATGACACTCCAGCCGCCCGGGACCGCTGCGCTTGCCTGTCCCCGAGGTGTGGCCATCTCTGGCGCCCTGGTCCGGACAGAGGGGGAGCTGTAGGGCGGGGAGGCGCCGAGGTGGCTCGGGCTGGGCGGGGCGGGGCGGGGCCGGGTAGGGCAGGGCAGGGCAGGGCAGGGCCACCGCCTTCGCGAACCGCCCGGTCCTCCTGGGCCTACCCCCTTCGCCGAGACCGCGGCTGGCAGGCAGGCAGGCCGGCAGGCCGGCAGGGGACTGGGCGCCCAGGGACTGGGGCCGCATGGGGCTCCCGCGCAGCCGGCGTTTCCGGGTGCTCCTCCTGCTCTTCGCTGCCTGCTCCGGGATCCTCTTTGCCCTGTACTCCTCGCCGGTGGAGCAGTTCCCAGAGCTCTGGTCCACAACCAGGTAGGGGCTGAGGGGCGTTGATCAGAGGGGCGGGAGGGCGCCCGCCCAAGGCTCCCAGACGCCCTCAGCCTTCCACCCGCCCTCCACGTCTACCCTTCTGCGATGGCTCGCAGTGGGACCTCGGCCGCGGCCCTTTGTCCCCAGAGACCCCGCCCAGCGCAGATCTCCCTACCTGCCGGGATGGCAGGGCCTCTGCACGAGTCCAAGAGGGACCTGAGCCCCGAGAGCGAGCGCCTTGTCCCTGACACCTCTGTTAGCCAATTCCTTCAGAAACACTTTCTATAGTCGAAATTTGACAATTGCTTCTGAGTCTTGAGTTCTCCACAACGTCCGATAGGGGAGGCTCTACTTTTTGGGCAGAGACCCAAGTCCTGCAAGTTGCAGCTTCGCCTGGATGCTCAAGCACACGGTGTACACTCCCCTTTCCTGCTCGCTCTGGTCCCTGCACTGCCCTGGGCTCGATCCCGCGAAGTGACGACTCCTGGGGGAAACAGGGGCTGGGTCTGGGTCCTTCCGAGCCCCCTGTCCGTGCCTCCTCCTGCACTGAGCCCCCTGCTGCTTGCCCTGAGCACCTCTTTCATTCATGACCCACGGAGAAACTTGAGAGCCTGCCTTTGCCAAGTGATTGTTCCAGTTACTGAAGAAGTCTCAGCACGATTTGGCTTTAAGCTGCTGGCAGGCAGATCAAGCCGTACCCAAATCCGAGCTAGGGAGACCAGAAGAGCACCCCCAGCCTCCTGTAGAAGACTCTCCACCAGCCTTTCCTAGCTCTGGGCACCTAGTTTAGTACAGACTGGGTTTAGTCTGTACTAAACCTACAGACTTTCTCAGCAACCTTGTCCGGAGGGAGCAGATGAAAACCAAATTAGCGTCTGCTCTCAGGAGTCAGGTCAGAAGACATATCCAGGCTGCAAAGTGATGGGAACCATGCTTCAGAAGTTCTGTGTCCAGGCTCCAGCAGCTAACACATGAAGTCACTGACATTCTAGAAGTACCTAATACAACCTTCGGAGGTTTAGTGTACTTCCAGTAAACTTCTAGAGAAAAAAAAAATTAAGATCTTCTTTTCAAAATCTACTATGACTCAAGATCCTGGTGTTGTTTGTGCTGTACCTCAAACCCTGGGCAGGGCAGGACTCAACCTGCCCATGGGAAGTGAATATTTAGTCACGGAGAGCAGAGGATGAGAGGCGGATGGCATGCTGGGTACTGTGTGACCTCCAGTGAGGGACATCAGCTAGGGACTGACTACAAGGACAGCCCTGGAAGAAGAAAGGCTGTGAGAGTCCATGGAGCCCCAGGAAAGGTGTTCTTCCTACACCTGAAAGAGGAATCCAGTCTGAAATCTCATGAGGGAATGTGGCTCAGTGGTTCTCAGACGTGAAGATTTCCAGACCTGTTGTTTGTTTGGTACGGGAGATCGAACTCATGACCTCACACTTGCCAGGCAGGCACTTATGCCATTGAGCTAAATCCCTAGCCCTCCAGACTTATGCCAGGCAGGCACTCATGCCATTGAGCTAAATCCCCAGCCCTCCAGACCTGTTTTTAAAAAATTATTTTTTGTAAAAGAAAGGTGAGCATCAACATAGGGCTGTCAGCATCTATTGTCAACATTATTTTGCAAAAAAAAGGGGGAAAAAAGAGGATATTTTACGACCCAAAATTCATAAGAATATCATGTAGGTTGAGGAGATGTAGTCTTTTGAAAAATGCGTGACATTGTTATTTCTCTTGCTGCTCAGAGCTCCTCAAGGGGTGCAGGTGGCCAGCCCTCTTCCCGTGCCTTCCTAGGCATGCAGGCAGTAGCTGGAAGCACCTGATTTCCTAGGGGAAGTCAGGGACTACATAGGATACTTGGAAGAAACGTCAGGCTTTGTGGAGGCTGGGAGAGGTCTAGGCAACAAATCCAAAACTCTCCCTCACCTGTCTCCAAGCTGTCCTGTTCAGCAGTTCTTCCACCTGGCTCTCAAAGCTGCCTGCACACTGGAATCACCTGGTGGGGTATTCCGGAGCTGGGGTAGAATCGATTGGATCAGAGTACGGAGGGGCTGAGTTGAGCACCAGTGTTTTTTTCTCATGGACAGTCAGGTTCATACTGTGCTCATGGCCGGTCAGAGCGGGAAAAGGAGAGCGAGGAAAAACACCCCTGATCTTTCTGCGCAGCCCCTCCAGGGTCTTACAAAACATCTGGGAAACCAAAAGAAAGCAGGTCACAGGCTCCGGAGGAGCTCAGCAGCCTCACACCTGGAAGAATTGGGGCCAGGGATAAAGCTCAGTGACACAAGTGCCTGCCTGGAAAAGTGCAAGGTCGTGAGTTCGATTCTCCATTACCAAAAAAAAAAGCGCCTTTGTCCAGGGCAGGTTGGCCACCTTTGAATGGACCAGAGCCCCTGTTTCCTTCCCGCTTTCCCTCTGCTCTACTGCAGGGCCTAGGAATTGAGAGTAGGGAGCAGGTAGCCACAGTAGTCCCTTAAATCCCTTCACAAGAAATTCATAAAGAGACAGACGCAAATTCCTCTGCCTTCCTCCCTTGGGCAATAACCCACATTCACAGGGCATTTTTTGTATTCAGTAACCTAGACTTTCGTTTGGACTCTTTCAACAATCAGAGGAACTCAATCTGGTCATCTCAATTGTACAGATGAGGAGCCTGAAGTTCCAAGAAATTCAGTACAGCAGGCAAAGGGTAGAGCCAGGGTACACACCAGGGAGGAGGCTCCAAGCCATCCCTACACAGGACGCATGACACACATCACTCAAGGGGCAGGGATCCAGTGTTTGCCTTTGGGGACCCTTCAGATCATCACAATTTCAGGGAGTAGCAATCTTTGCTCTATTTTTGTATTTTAACCATCCCATTGTCCCCATATGTCACATTTCTGCCCTTCACTAAAGGAATCCTTAACTTGGGGATTTATGTAGCTGGGCAGAACATAATGAAGTGACAGTATTTTTGAGCCTGAAGAAGAGACCCCTTTTAGACCCCAAGCTAAGGAATCAGTCTGGAAGCTCCAAAGGGGTCAGTTAGACTTGCTGATGAGGCTGAATCAGACCCCTGCTTTACCTCTGTCTTCTCCCCCAGGGGCGCCATGACACTGCGACATTTCTTTGGACTCAAGGCATCAAGTTCTGGAACCAGAAAGGTACAGTACTTAGCCACCCTGTAGCAGTTTTGAGCATCCTCAAGTTAGTGGGAAAGGTAGGGAAAGAATATTTTCATGGGATTACTGGGTCCCAGAATTCCACCAGCATTCATCCTCACTGGGCATCTTAGACCTGGCTGCTAGGATTTCCTGTACCCTAATAGCAGAGAAGGATAAATAAGTATGTACCCATGGAGTGTCACTACTGAAAAGTTCTTAGGAGTTGGCCGGGGATTTAGCTCAGTGGCATAAGAGCCTGCCTGGCAAGCACAAGGTCATGAGTTCTATCCCTGGTACCAAAAAAAAAAAAAAGTTCTTAGGAGTCAAGATATTATCTTAAAAAGTCAGGTGGATTTTATACCTTACCCCAAATATTTTCTTACTCTAAGTCCCATTTTAACTGCTCACCACAGTGTAAACTCCAAGCCCTGGGAAGACAGAGGTTCCACATCTGCTCCGAGCCTGAGAACTTGAGGCCTGGTCCATAACCCTGCACAATAGCCAGTGTTGACTATGGGCACCAAGGACTGCCTGGCTCCTCACCTGTGTTTTCTTACTCAAAATCCACAGCATCTGAGGAGTAAATGGAGGCTCAGAGAAGTTAGGCTCATGGATGCTGGGCATAGTGGTGCACACCTATAATCCCAGCACTTGGGAGGCTGAGGCAGGAAGATCATTGTGAGTCTGAGGCCATCCTGGGCTGCATTAGTGAACTCAAGACCAGCCTGAACTACACGGGCTCACACAGAGAGTTAGGGTTATGACCCCTGTTCTGATCACAGAACCTGACCAAGCACCAGGTGGGCCGCAGCCTCCCCTGCCACCCTGACTCCACACTGCGACTGAGCTGGGCAGTGACTGTGTCTTTCAGGATTAGTGTGGGCTAACATGGTTTACAATGCCCAGGAGTCTGAGCTGGGACACAATGACTGGAGGTCTCAGGGAAAAAGGCTTCACTGCATACAAAAGCCCAGTGACAGTCAAGATGTTTAGAAGTGGGGTCAAGAACCCTGGCATTGATGGGGGATCTGTGTCAAGGTGAAGCCTGGTGGACACTTGGCCAGTAGGCTGAAGAGAGGCCTCGAGTATCTTAAGAGTGTTTACACCCAGTTGTCTTGAAGTTTCCTAAGTCTTTTCTACCTGAAGCTATTTGATAGATCTCTGCCAGTTTGAGACATATAACAAAGTATTCCAGGATAGCTCAGCCCTGGTGTATTGGACATATAACAAAGTATTCCAGGATAGCTCAGCCCTGGTGTAGGAAGACTGGCCACAAGGTGCATGAGACCAGAAAAGAGAGAGAGATTTTACTGGGGGACTTTGTGATGGAACCATGGCCCTGGGTGACAGGAAGACCAGTTGGATCCCCTCTATTTGGGGCAGAAGGAGGGGTGTACTGTAGGATATGACAAAAGTGACTTCATCCTGGCTGAAATGTATCTGGTTTATCTTAATATCAAAGGATCCGGTGCATCCCTGGAGTAAGTGTCTAGTTGTAAAACTCTACATGTGACTTTCATGGTCTTGTCTATTTATACTTTGCTGGGAAACTGAAGGAAGAAATAATGAGGGTTACTTTTGGGCAATCATGACAATTATGATTAAGATGGCTGCAGTCATGTCCCAAACATAAAGCAAAAACAAGGTAAAATACAATGAGAAAGCACCAAAAAAAAAAAAAAAGTAGGAAAATAGGACAATATTAGATAAATGCATGAAAGTATGCCACAGGATGGAAGAGATGGGCCATATATCTGGCTCTGAGCTTCCTGGTGGCCAGGGCTAACAAAGAAACTTTGCTACTGAGCTAAAAGCCTTTCCTGATTTAGAGACCTGAAGATTTTTCTCCTGGAAACTCATAAAGCAAGACCCCCAAAACACTTCTGTGACAAATGAATGAAATCATTGTAGTCCATTCTGCTATAATGCCTGCTTTGAAAATATGATTTTGTAAGCCAGGTGTAGTGGCAAACACCTGTAATCCCAGCACTAGGTGGTTGACACAGGAGGATCACTGTGAGTTTGTGATTGGCCTGGGCTACAAAGAAAGTTCCAGCTCAACCTGAACTACAGGGATCCTGTGGGATCTGTCTCAAAAATAGAAAGAAAAAGATAAAGAAAGAAAGAAAAAAAGAAAGAAAGAAAGAAAGAAAGAAAGAAAGAAAGAAAGAAAGAGAGAAAGAAAGAAAGAAGAAAGAGAGACTGTTCCAATGAGGTTGATGTATTAGCAACAATTTGAGCCTCATATAAATTTTGATTTTGCTTCTGAGAGACTTTGTGAGAACACTAGGTAAATGTGGAAGTCACACCAACTCAGCAGAGCTGGTGGGAATACCCATGCGTGACCCCTGAGATACCATCAGCTTCCAGCATGCGCTGTGGTCTCACCCTGCCACACCCAATGCAGCATTCCTTCTCCTTTAGACAGACCTAGAGATGACTTTGCAATAGCTCACAAGCTGCTGTCCTTCCACCACCACCTTCCACAGCAAAACTCTTTTCAAGATAAAGTGCAAAATTTTGCTACTATTTCTGTGTTCCTTAACCACACAACATGTTTCTGTTGGTCCTGAATCCCTACCTTTAGCTGTGTGCATCGTGGACGGTGCTTTCTGAGTGTTTTGCCACTGACCCCCTCTCCCCGTAAGCCCTGTGGTTTTGATTGCACAATTTTGGGTTCTACAGTGAACTGTAGGCATTTGTGTGTTACAGCAGAAATGACTTTGCAGCCATTTCCTGCTCTGTCCTTTGACCAAACCAACGCTTAATAAAAGAGCCCTGTTCAGTGGGAACAGTAGCCCTCTCGAGGCCAAGGTTGAGATTCTGACATTGTGAGGAAGCACAGAGGTCTGTGTTCCTTCGTGTGGCTTCCAGAACAAAAGACTGCAGATACTGAGTGACGTAAAGGCAGCAGTTGATTCTCCAACAGTTGGAAGGCCAGAAGCCCCCAAGTGTCGGCAGTGCCCTGAGGGCGCTAGGAAGCCTCTTTGGCCTCCCAGCATCACGTGGCTCCTGGTGCCCCTCCATCTGTCTTCCTGTGGCCTCCTTTTAAGGCTAAGGCATTGGAGTCAGGGCGTAACATAAGTTCATCCGATCTCATCTTAATTACAGCTGCAAACACATCCTGAGGTTTTCATCTTAACTATGTCTACAACTACATCTCAACTTCATCCTAAGGTTCTACATGACTCTGAGTATGGGGGCTGGGGAACACTCAGTGGGTTCAATATAGATATATAGGGTTGGCTCTACATCTTCCCCGCAGCCCTTTCACACGCATGAAACTCACAAGGACAACTTTCAGAGCTAAACTCTCAATCCAAGCTGGTGGATGCCAAAGCCCAGGTCCTTGGGTATGGCCATGCCCATTCACTAGAAAGCACCCAAAGTTTGAGCATGTCTGAGGGAAGTATGATGCCAGGCCCAGCGGAGTCTGGACAGGTGGCATCTGGAGTAGCAGGGGTGGACAGGCTAGATCCAGGAAGCTCTCTGACCCCCATCAGGCATCGGACCAGACGCCAGACGTCTCAGCTAGCAGATCTGGGGATGCCCCTGGTCTGGAGTGGGGAGAGCAGCTCAGCTCTCTTATGGGGTCTGCGGGCTTCTGGGAGGCTCCCAGCCCTGGGCTCAGCCCTCTTGTCTTCTCACCCCCAGAGCCAGCCCTGCCCGCCCTCTCTTTCCCTGGCCGTTGGGCAGCACCACCACTTCCAAGGCCTGTTTGATTTCTCCACACCAGTGCTGCTGTGGGGTGGTCTCTTCAACTCCAGGCTCTGGGACAGCCTGAGCCAGCACAAAGCCCCCTATGGCTGGCAGGGGCTCTCCCACCAAGGTAACCCACCTGTGCCTCCCCCCCTACTCCCACCCCACCCTCCTTCCCCCAGGCCTGCCACACAGCATCTGCAACTCAGAGTCTGCTGTGACCTTCTCCCCACCCCAGTCCCCCAGCTGTGTGACTCCTGCCTCCCCTCTCCTCCATCCATGCACCCAGGACTCAGGCAGGGAGCCAGGGATGTCCCCACTCACCAGTCTCACCATCCTGGGGTCCCCTGGCATGAAAGTGTCCATGGTCCAACAGGGATTGAGGACAGGCTGGTGGGCCTCAGCAGCCCTGGTTATGGTTCTTGCTGTGGCCAAGCCACTCTTCGGGTCCCCACTGTGTTAAAGTGCCCTGCCTGGGGCTCTTTCCTATGGAATGCATGCAGGCTCCAGGGGCCTGGCTGAGCTCTTTTCTGGGGAGGGTGCCTCACACACGTGGTGATCTTTCTTCCTCAGCGTCCTGAGTGCTGGGATCATAGGGCTCCGCCTTAGTTACTCAAGTTCTTAAAGCCACTGAAGGCTCAGCCAAGCCTCTTCTCTCCCTCAGTTTCCTCAACTCTACCCTCATGTACATTCCAGCTTCAGTGCCTTTTTTTTTTTTTTAAGAGCAGAAATATTTATTGAGAGAAAGAAAACGTCTGTCTGAAATAGAGACAGAAGGGGTCCTGAGTGGGCTGCCCAGCTTCGGTGCTTCTTGGGAGGGGCTAGAGCCAGGCCTCAGGTGAGGTGGCCTGGAAGATCTCAGTGGCCCTGCTGACAGCCCTCCTCATGGCTGACCTTGTCCTCACCCACAGCCATCACTTCCGCCCTGAACCTCCTGAACCAATCTGAGAGCGCAAAGCTCTTTGCCTGCTCCAGGAAGCCCTCTCCAAGCTGCACCCGGTGTGCCGTGGTGGGTAACGGAGGCATTCTGAATGGGTCCCGCCAGGGTCTGAATATTGATGCCCACGACTATGTGTTCAGGTATGCAAGCAGAGGCCAGGGAGGAGGGGGCAGAAGAGGTGTGTGGACAGCTGGTGTTCAGGGGCCCAGGGAGCACGTTCCCTGAGGACAGAGGCTGGGGGACCAGGGGTTAAACAATGCAGAAGCCTAAGCAACTGGGATGGACACACTGCCCTGGAAGAAGGCTCAGCAGACCCTCAACAGGAAGCATAGATGCCCAAAAGTAAGGTGACCAGGGAGGAAGGGGCCATGGGGCCAGGTTTACCTATTCGTAGGGCATCCCTTGAGGGCTGGGGAGTGGGCACTGGGCTTGCTTATGGACATAGGTGCCAAGGGAGTGTGCAGACCCAAGAGGGGCGTGGGGACAGGTGAAGAGCCGCGGAAATGAATGAAAGTGCATGGCCTGGTGTAACCGCAAAGACACTGATGCGCCTCTGCCTCGGCCAGGCTCAACGGAGCGGTGATCAAAGATTTTGAGCACGATGTGGGCACAAAGACTTCCTTCTATGGTTTCACTGTGAACACCATGAAGAACTCCCTCAGGTCCTACAAGCACCTGGGCTTCACTGCTGTGCCACAGGGGAAGGTGAGGCCCTTCGGGGCACATCGCGGTGGTGGGCAGTGAGTGCCGTGTTCCTAGGGCCCCTCTGTGGGGTGGACCCCAGGGCTTCCGGACCCATCTCTGGTGGATAGAAAGAGGTGGGGCCGGGATCTCAGCTGCCTGGGATGGAGCAACTGAACTAGGAAGAGGAGCTGGGCAAGGGCTCCACATTCTTCCAAGCCACTTGAGCCTTCTGCTGGATGGCTCCTAGTCCCTGAATGCTGGTAACAGACCAGACATTTGACAGGTGCCAGGGCAACCCTTTTACTGGCAGGGGGCTTAGTACCCTTGCATCTGGCACATGCTCATGGTCTCTGAGTTCATCCTGTACGAGCTGTGCACAGGGGACTTTCTCTGTGCCCAGCAGAGTACAAGGCATGGACATGGTCATCACAGCAGCCAAGAGTGGGATCACTATACCCATTTCCAGATGGCAAAACTCAAATCCTGAAAAATCCGGGAACATGTCCAAGGTCACCCAGACAGACTTATCATAGGCCCCTTGGTCATACCACCAAAGTTGTTTCCATCTTCCCACATGGCCCGCCAAAAAGGACACTGAATGACCCCTTGAGTTCTCACAATAGCCCTCTGTGGGAAACAGAAGCAAAGAAAGTAAGGAACACAGCCCAAGCCGCAGCCAGTGAGGGGAACCAGCATCTGAGTCTGTCGGCTGCTCTCACGTCCTTTCAACCATACCTGGTTGCCCTAAATCCATACTTCTCACCCCAAGTGCTCTGGGTGCTGTAGGCAAGACTTGGGAGATCCCGGGGAAGGGGTTCTGCAGTGCTGCACAAGGCATGGCTGAGTTTCTAGAAGCTTCTTCCTTTGACCAGGGCACTCGAGAGTCCTAGCCACCCTAGTCACCTGTTCACACGGATAGAACAAAATGAGGCAGCTGTTTCCGGTGTGGCCATGGCACTTTCATGAGTTACACACCGCTGTGTAACAACTCACTCAAAATTTTCAGGCAAAAGTACTTCTCATCTTACGTTTCAGTGAGCTGGGAACCTAGGAGTGGTTTAGTGGAGTGGCTGTGGCTCAGGACCTCTCAGGCGGTGGTGATGCCACTGTCGTCTTGAAGCCTCCTGTGGGAGCTGAGTCAGGACAGCACTGTCACAAGTCCCTGCCAACCAGCCAGGCCCCTCTGTGGGCTACTTGAGAGTCCTCACAACATGACAGCACATAAAAGCCACAGAAGCTTTTTTCAGTGACCTCCAAAGTCATACACTGTCACTTGCCACTTTTTGTTTCTTAGGAAAACTATTTATTTATTTATTTATTTATTTATTTATTTATTTATTTGGCACAGGGTGTCACTATGTAGTTCAGGCTGGCCTTGAACTTATTATATAGCCCAGGCTGGCCTGGAGTCAAAGCAATCCCCCTGTCTTAGTCTCCCAAGTGCTGGGATTACAGCCATGTGCTACCACACCCAAGTCTTTATTTTTTCCTCTTCCAGCACTGGGAATTGAACCCATGGTCTTCACACTCAGCTATAGACTCACTCCTTTTCATTCTTTACCTTCGAGACAAGTTCTTACTAAATCACTAGGTTACCTGGGTTGGGCCCAAATGTGTGATCCTCCTGTTTCAGCCTCCCAGGGTGACTGATTAAAGGCGCCTGCTGCCACTGCTGGCTAAGGCTTCACCTGTTGTAGAGAGGTGTTTCAAAGCACTTGTGAATGTACAGTGGAATCACCATGTTACCTCAGAGTGGGAATAAAGGGCTGTAAGGAAACTCCCGTTAGCGCAGGTGACGAAATTACAGAGTGCTTTTCCCTCTGAGCTGCGACTGAGTGCAGCCTGGCCTTTGCCCAACAGCACTTGTGCTACATCTTCATCCCCTCAAGCATCCGTGAGTACCTGATGCTGCGATCCGCCATTCTGGACGTGCCCATTCCCGAGGGCCCTGATAAAGGAGACAGGTGAGCAGCAGAGATGCTGGTGTGAAGCCGTGACAGGGCCATCCCCTTGCTCATAGGTCCATGGTGAGGTGGAGAAACCGAGTGAAGGGCAGTGAGAAAATCCCTAAGAACTCAATAATCCAGTCAGTCACTGTAATTCAGCACTGGAGCGCTGTGTTCTTTTTGCCCAGCCTCAGGAAAGACCAGGAACCCCTACTGAGCCCATTGACTCTCAGGGGTTTTCTGAATGGGCAGGCACGCCCGGCTTCTCAGCCGCAAGCTGCCGGCTCCATCACCAGCCCAGCCACCAGCGGCTCAGGGACATGGATGGGGCTGCAGTGCCAGGGGCCCTTCCACAGCTGGGTCTCCTGCTCATGTTGTTCTGGAAACCAAGAGTTGAGGCCAGGACCCAGCACTTGCTCATCCCAATAGGTGGGCACCCAGGAGATACGGGCACTAGCAAAGCAGGCCTAGTGTCATGAGAGGTGGGAATGAAGGGCCTTTCGTCTTCTCTCCCACCTTCCTGTCCAGTGGGCGTGGGTGCAGCCCCCATGAAGCACATCCTGGGCCTGGCCTGAGGCTGCGCTTGGATCTTTCAGTGGGTTGGCCAGCGGAAATGACCAGCCTCCTCCCAGTGCTATGGGGACAGCTCATCCACTTCCCAAGAGCACAGCAGGCTTTGGGGGGATTGGTTTATTTATGGTCTTAGAGGCTGAACCTTGGGCCTTCACCCTGAACTACATCCCTTGCCCCTCTGTCCCCACCCTTATTTTGAAACACGGTCTCATCAAGTCACTAAATGACCCAGGCTGCAATCAAATCTGTAAATTTCCATCAGCCTCCTGAGGGCTGGGATTACAGGCATGAGCCACACTGCTTGGCAAGAGCAGCTTTTGAGCTGGTCTTTCCAAGTTAAGGCACAAAAGCCAGGCCGGGGGTGGGGGTAGGGGGAGAGGAGTGGGGGGTGGTACTGTCCCACCCTTGTGATTACCCAACAATTGCTTCCTAGTTCTGCTGCTGGTCAGGCTTTGTGACATGGGCTGGTGGGCCTGGGCTCTTGGGGGCACTGCCTCAGAGACATCAGGTGGACATTAGGCTCCCCAACACCAATGAGCTCCCCCTCCCATACCCCTATTCCATCCCCTACCCAGTCCCCCTCCCAATCCCGCTCCAACCACGTTACCATCCCTCTCGGCCAGCAGCCCCACACCAGCTCTGGGGTCTTAGTACCTTCCCCATCCCCTCCACGGGGGACTATTTCCTCCCGGCCCCCCTCGCAGCCCTCTTCCCGGACCTCCTCACTGAGCCCCAGTCCTCACGTCCAGCATGTCTCCCGAGGCCCTAACCACGCCAGCACCCCACCTGCCTCCAAGTCTCCCTCCCAGTCTGGTTTAAAAGCCCACTCCCAAAATCCATCCCTGACCCCCTGGTCTCCCTCCTACAGCCCTGCTGGTTCAGCCTCCTACATTGGGCCCATTCGGAACATCCCATCCTATATTGCCCCCTATGTGCCCCACTTCCTGAAGGAACCCCCCTTTTTCCAGCCCCCTACAGCTCCACTTCCCCAAAACCAGTGCTTTCCTTGTGACTTCCCCTGCCCTGCCCCAAAGCCCAAGAAACCCCCTGACTCTCTCTACTTCCCCCTCCTCCCTCCACCCCCCTACTACCCATCTTTAAACTGCTCCTACCCTACACCCCCTGCCCTGTTCACACCCCCATCCTCCCTTTCCTACTCGCTGCCCACTGAAGGCCTGTTGAAGGGGAAGCCACACGTGGTGCCCTCGGTGCTGCCAGCTACCTT
>PVLA01015491.1:0-25014 GCA_004027455.1 Hydrochoerus hydrochaeris
CATAGGCAGGACCAAGTCTTGACAAAATGTTGATAAAATGTTTCTTAAGTGATGATTAAAAGAGAGAAATGCCCTGGCTCACAATAACTACTAGTGTAGCAGTATAGAAATTCATGAAAAAATGTGAATGAAATAATATAAATAAAACAGAGTACATTAGTTAAGTATTGAGGTATATATTTGAAAAAAATAAATCAATGGTTGCCACTAAAAATTATATTACTTTAAACAATGAAATATATATATATATATATATATATATATATATATATACTTACTTGACTTGCTGTGGATATTTTCTTCTTAAATTAGGAAATGACCTTAATATTTTATTTTTTAAAATTCAGAAATACACCTATGCCTACATATAAATCTATTCGTATATATCCATTCAGATATACTGTCCCAAAATAATTATGTACCAGGTAGAAGTATACTTAAATTTCAATGTTTAGAAGGCTAATACATTACTAATGCCTGCCAAGTCTTCTTCTCTCTAGTATTCTCTTCTGTGTCTATGATCTGACATATTTCAGGAAAGTGATCAAACTGCATTTGAGGAGATGGTTGTGTGCTGGAGGACCACAAATTCACAATGGTTAGTTTTACATACTTCCCTAAGGAATGAACAGAGACTTGGAATTTTTTGATTTCCCATTATCCCAATATCCCAGATTTCCCACTATCCCATTAGGAGTGGGCCATCCTCTCTCCTCTACTAAGACCAAGATCAAGAATAAAACTATTAAGGCTGAGACTAAAAGACTAAGACTACTAAAACTAAACACACTCCAGAGCAAGATCCTCATAAGTTTAAAATCACTACCACCCTCTGGGTCATTCAATAATGCCCTTCTCAATCAATAAATGACAAGGGTCTGGCTGCCTTGGGGCTTTTTGTTCCCCATGAAAAATTGGTCATTCCAGATTGCTCTTGCTTGCTATTTGACTCTTGCTTTTTCTGTCTCCCTTTGTGTTACCTCACAGGAGATGGGAGATTCACTGCAATGATCCTTAATAGATGTGGCCCATATCTCAGTGAAAAATGTTTCTTTGTAAATGTTTGTGTGTACTACAGAATTAATGCTCGTGAGAAGGGGTTAGTCATCTATGTGTTAACTTGAATAATCATCAAACCTGTTTATTGCATTCAATCAGTAATATAAACAGATGTCCAATACAAGGAAACACTAGCTTATGATAGAATAACTGCAAAAAAGGAAGGAGATCTCCAGCAGTGGCTAAGAACAGAAGAATGAGTATCTGAGAAGAGCAAGTTTTAAAGTCAGTTCTGACCTTATTGAAACATGTTCTTGCAACTCTCTGGGTGGCAGGACTCTAAAGAACTAGTTACAGTTTCTGGACAAAGTGTCAATATCCTCTGGGACACAGGTGAGCAAAGTCTGCCAGGTGGCATACAGCACAAGGAGTAAGGGTGCTACTTGGTGCTCATTGTGTTTGCAACAGAAAAAAATCCATTGGATTTCTCAGGACACAGAAATAAAAAAGTCAACTCACAGTCAAAATGGAACTAGTGACCTAGTCACATAATGTGACAGGTCTCTACTCAGGTACTGTATGAAGAGGGAGCTCAGGAGCTCTCATTCAGCAGGAATGTAGCATGCTTATGTGTGAAACTTGGGCCATGCTGGGTCTAGGCTGATATGAACATTAAGTTCAGCAGAAGATCTTGCTAAATGATAGACATCTTCAGATCCTTTTAGTGCAAACTTGTGAAAGTGAGGAGAGGGAGAAAGGAATGGAAACTACATCTCTCAGTCTTATTCTCTTTCTTTTCTTCTGTTGCTTCTCTGTGAGAAATACAATCACTTGTTCAGACCCAGAGCATAGACAACAGAGCCAGGAAGAGAATGGAAAGACCTATCGAAGCTGCACATCTGGTGGACAGGCACACTTGGCTGGTCCCAGCAAGTGATTCAACTCCTCGCACACAGGTCCCTTCCTCCTTTTCTCCACTGGCTGGGTATTTGAGAAGGCACAATCTTTTCCAGATACTGCCTAATTAAACAGTTTCTAGTCCCTCTCCAATTTGAGTTTGAATTTTGTTATGTATTGTCTATTCTTTCTTTACCACTCTCAGGGAAGCTGATCTTCCTGTTGAAAGTTTAAAGTATATAACCATGAAGTTAAGCAGCTACAGTGTTTCCATTTAACCCTAGCTAAAATCTGTATGTTTTTCTTCTTCCTCCCTCTATTCATACCTACATTTTAGAAAGGCTTCCTTTGTAGTTTATTTCTTCCCCAGGTCCAGTTTGCTTAGAGATCCTCTAAATGTGTTAAGAATGCCTTTCGGAAATTTTCCACTCAGAGCTAAGTATATCATCTTGAAGATGGACCGCTTCTAGTTTTTTTCTTACATCTTTCACCTCTCTTTCCCTTTCTATCAAAATCACTCATTAGCACCCTTCCTCTCACTCTCTTTCTGTATATCCATCCAGCTACTATGTCTGTCCTGTAATTATACTTCCCTGCTTATAATTGTTCCACGTTAAAATAGTGAGTTGGTTTAAGATACACATTCAACAGAAACTATGCTACAAATTTTCAATGTGATCTTTTCCCAGGCTAGTAATAGCCATTATGATACTCTCAGGAGTGAATTCTACTTCAGTGAGCAACATAATAACCTTTTCAGTTGGTGCTCTGTAGTGTACCATGTTGTTAAGCTATAATGTGCAGTAGTTTATGTGTATTAAACACATTTTTCACTTATGTTTCTAACTTTCAGTTAAATCAATAAACACTTTCAATGGCTCTGTATATACGTATGGTTTGACAATATGCATTTTTTTCTTTATCTTCCCTCATTCATAAAAGTAACAATCATTGAACTGCTTTTCAGAATTATGGTAGATTCCTGGAATTTGTCTAAACTTTGAGCCTGCAGATAAATGTTATTAGTAAACATGAGCTTCACTGCTGTGAGCCTGAAATTGAAAGGTGACAGTGAACTTGAAGTGTAGCTCCTAAATGCAGGTTTCTCTAACTATAAAGATAGAGAAGTACAAATGTAGAATGGAAGTAGGAAGTTATCACACTCTATAGAGAACTTGAATAATGAAGTCTTCAGAAGAAACATAGGTAGACAAGATGAAGAGTGCTTCACTCAGTGTTGATGACTTAAAACAAACCTCTAGCATTCTAATAGGATCTGAAAAGAATAAAGGTGGTCTCATTAATGAACAAGACACAGTTTTCAACCTTTATAGAAATGAGCTTTGTGTAATAAGTATTATGATCTAAATGAAATGAAATTATATTCTTTGCACAACTGAATTTGGGAACTGAGTTTTATCCATGCTGTGCCTTGGCAGGTGTCTTTATTAAGAAATAGGAAGTCTTAAGAACTGTGAAAGCATATGTATTTATTCATTCACAAGATGAACTGTTGTTCTTTGATACTAAATAAAACTGGGAATAAAAACTAAATAATATAAAATATAAAGTAATTAATAGTAATATAAAGTAATGTAATAGTAATATAAAAGGAAAATGTTACATCAGAAAATGTATAGTTGTTTATAGTATTACCAGAAAAATAATAATAAATGTGATATTTACAAATATACATACATACATATGGTACATAGTCATATAATTTATTTGGGTTAGCATTAATTTTCCAACTCCCACAGAGGTTTCTTTAAGGTTCAGCTATTTTCTGTATGATCAACAGGATACATTATTGGATAAGAATACTGAGATTTTGAAAGTGTGATTATTTATAAGAGTGCTTATATATTTGTTCCTATTTGTGAGAGAGAGAGTCCATTAAATTACCTGTAGGGAAATATGGGAATTGAAATGTAATTTGCTTGCAAAATGGTTTAAAAAATTACTTTATCTTTAGTAGCATGAGATGTCTCTGGATGGATGCCCTAATTTTTGGCAAGGATATATTACTTTTAGCTTCCAAGGTTGTTTGCTACTAAATGTGTTGGCTTAGATGCCTAAACTACTCAGGAACATGAAAATTTTAAAGAAATGTATCTCCCCGGGGATAATACAGTTAAACATATTAGAAATTCAATCAATGGGAGATTCACAGGATTGAACATTTATATCTGGATTGGTGAAGCAATGTAAGAAAGAGATTTTATTCAGAGAATTGGAAAGCATAGTTTTTGTAGTAATAAAAACAATTAATAGTTAAGTGGTAAGACATTAGATGCATTATTTAATACTAAATATGGTGGACCACTGTATCCATAATATTTGAAAATGATGAGGGTATTTGAAAGTGATGAGGAGAGTAGATGACATAAAGGACAGATAAGAAAACACATAAATAATAATCCGCTGCAATATAGTGGTTTCATTCGGTCCCTGGGAAACCTCTCCATAGCCAACATGGTTCAAAGTTTGTATATGGCATCCTATCATATCTATCTAGTATCTATCAATCATCTATCTATTGCTCTATCATCCTCTAACTCATGATCATGTGAGTATTTTTCTGGAAAACTGAGTAATAAATGTGAGGAACTTGTGGTCCCATTAAGACCATTATATATATTTTTTTCATTTAATTTCAGTGGTATTTATTTATTTATTTTAATTTTTATTTTAAAGAGAATGAAACAAAACAAAACAGAAGAAAGATCAGAATAAAACAATGCAATCAACAAAGGATTTCAAAACAAGACAAAAGGAAAACAACAATGGTTATCATAATGTCTCTTGTTTTCTTCAAAATAGCTGTCTATACTTTCATACATATTGAAATTAAGTAATACAAAACAGACTAAAACCAATCAAAACAAAGAATAAAAGCATTACTGGATGTCACAACAAGTTGATAGGAAATTGGTAATGGCTACCATAATGCCTCCTTCTTTTCAAAGTAGATATTCATACCATCACACTAATGAAATCAGTACTTGTAAACTCTAGAAGTTCTAGGCAGGTATAAGCTTTTACATGTACATCTATCCTTTCTGTATTAAAGGGAAAGACAAAAACAAAACAAAACAAATTATGAGAAAGAAGAAACAAAAGAGACAAATAACAAGAGTAAAAAGCCCAATACAATGACAATATTGACTTCAAAACAAGGTGATAGGAACATAATTAAGGCTGTTATTTTGTACAGCTATTTTCAAAAATAGTTACTCTTTTATACCAGGCATACCAGATGCCATATATACCAGATATACAAATATAAACATGCAAATTGATCTAATCTTATGAATGTTAACTGTTTGTTCTAGGAACTAATAGAATTAGTAGCTAAATCATTTTAGCTATCTTAAATGTGTATATACAAATTCATACCTTTTTTCTTTTATCTTCTTTCTTTTCCTTTTTTCCATCAGTTATTCTTTTCCCTTTGAGCAGTTTCTTACCCTTTCACAATATTTATTGAAAATTTTATATCTTATTCACTCATTCAATTTCTTACACTAGGGAGACAATATGGTATTTACATATTTGAGTTTGATTTATTTCACTTATGTTGTGGTCTCAAGTTGCAACCATTTACCTGTAAAGGTCTCATTGTGATCCTTCTTTACAACTGAGTAGTACTCCATTGTATAAAAATATCACAAGTTTTTTATACATTCCTCAGTTGACAGGCATTTTGGTTGTTTCCAGGATCTGGCTATTACAAATTGTGCTGCTATACACATGCATGCACATATATCATTGTGATACAATGTTCTCAATTCTTCTGGAAATATGCCCAGAAGTGATATAACTGGATCAAATGGGACTTCCAATCCCAGCTTTATGAGGAACCTCCAGACTGACTTACACAGTGGTTGCACCAGTCTACACTTCCACCAACATTGTGAAAGAGTTCCTTTATCCCCACAGCCTCTCCAGTATTTGGTATTGGTGGTTTTCTTGATCCTGGCCATTCTTTCTGGAGTGAGATGGAATCTCAGTGGTTTTAATTTTCATTTCTCTAATGGTCAATAATGCTTAACACTTTTTCACATATTTACTTGCCATTTGTATTTCTGCTGCTGAGAAATGTGTGTTCATTTCAGATGCCCATTTTTGGATTGGGCCTTTGAATTTTGGGGACCTGATTTTTTTTTGATATGTTCTAGATAGAAGTCATTTGTCTCAGGGACAGTTAGCTAAGATGTTTTATCAATTCATCAGTTTACTTTTCACTCTTTTGGATATTTCTTTTGACATGCAAAAACTTTTTTTATAAGTTGAAATCCCAGTTGTTGATTCTGGGAAGTATTACCCATGCAGTTTGATTTTTGATCATGAACTCTCTGCCTACACCTATGTCTTCAAGATTTCAACTTACTTTGTCTTCGAGCAGATTTAGTGTTTCCATTTTAACATTTAGATCTTTGATCCATTTTGACTTTAGTTTAGTGCATGGTGATAGACACGTGTCTAGTTTTACTTTTTGGCATACAGAAAGTCAGTTTTATCAACACCACTTATTAGTGAATCTATCTTTCTTCCAGTGAATATGTTTGACCCCTTTGTCAAAGATAAGTTGGCTGAGTGTGTTTGTAGTTGTGGTTGTATCTTCTAATCTATTCCATTGATCTTCAGACCTTTTATTTATTCCAGTACCATGCAGATTTTATCACTGAAGCTTTGCAATATAGTTTCAAGTAAGGAATTGTGATGCCTTCTGCCTTGTGTTTGTTGCTCAGAATTTTCTTTGCAATTCTAAGTCTCTTCTAGGTCCAATGAGTTTTAGGAATGATTTGTCTAGATTTGTGAGTTATGCCAATGGTATTTTGATTGGAATTGAATTTAATCTGTATAACAATTTTGGAAGAATGGCCATTTTCACAATATTTGTTCTCCCTATCCATGAACAAGGAATGTCTTTCCATTTTCCGAGATCCTTTTTAATTTCTCTTTTTAGAATATTGTAGTTTTCATTGAATAAATCTTTTATTACCTTTGTTAGATTGATTCCTAAGTATTTCATTTTTTGGATGCTATTATAAAGGGTGTGGCTTTTCTTATTTCTGTCTCAGTGAGTTTGTTCTTTGCACAGAGGAATGCTCTTGCTTTTTGAGTGTTGACTTTGTATTCAGCTACATTACTGAATTTGGTTATTATACCTAGAAGTTTTTCAATGGAGTTTTGAGGGTCTTCTATGTAGAGTATCATGATGTCATCTTCAAATAATAATAATTTAACTTCTTTTCCTATCCTTGGTCATTTCATTTCTCTCTCTTATATAATTCTTCTGGCTAATATTTTCAGCACTATATTTAATAAGAGTGGTGATAATAGGCATCCGTGTGACATTCCTAATTTTAGAGTAAAAGTTTTCAGTTTTTGACCTTTTAATCTGATGCTGACTGTTACTTTGTCAGAGATGGCTTCTATCAGATTGAGGTAAAGACAGTCTATTCTGATTTTTTGTAAAATTCTTATCATGAATGAGTGTTGGACCTTATCTAAAGCTTTTCCTGCATCTATTGAAATTATGTGAATCTTATTTTTGGCTCCGTTGATGTGGTGTTTTTATTGATTTGCATATGTTGAGCCATCTCTGCATTCTTATTATGAATCCTACTTGGTCATGATGTATAATCTTCTTGATGATTTGCTGCATTCTGCTTGCCAGTATTTTATTCAGAATGTTTATATCTGTATTCATTAGGGAGAGTGACCTGTAATTTTCTTTTTTGATTGGGTCTTTCTCTGGTTTTGGTATTAGTGTAATACTTACTTCCAGGAATGAAATAGGGAGAATTGCTTCCCTTTCAATTTCATTGAAGAGTTTGAGGAATGTTGGAATTAAGTCTTCCTTTAATTTCATATAGAATTCAGCAGTGAATCCATCAGGACATGAGTTGCCTTTGTTGGTAAGATTTTAGCTAATTAATTGAAATTGGGTTATTCAGCACTTTTACATCTTCTTTATCAGCTTTGTTAATTTATATGTTTTTAGTAATCTGTCCAATTATTCTGTATTATCAAACCTATGAAATTATAGGTTTCTGAAGTAGATACTGATGATCTTCTGTATTTCCACAGGGTCTATAGAGATTTCACCCTTTTCATTCCTTATTGCTTACATTTGAGTTTTTTCCTTTCCTTTTTTAAAACAAGCTTGGCTAGGTGCTTATCAATTTTATTTATTCTTTCAAAGAACCAACTCTTTGATTCTTTAATTCTTTGTATTATTTTCTTGGTCTCTATTGTGTTCATTTCTGCTCTGATTTTTACAATTTCCTCCCTTCTTTTGCCTTTGGGCTTGACTTTCCCTTCTTTTTCTTAATGTCTGAAGTGTATTATCAGGTTGTTTATTTGTGTTCATTCTGTTTTCCTGATGTGGGAATTCACCATAATAAATTTTCCTCTGAGGACTGCTTTCATTGCATCCCACAGGTACCGGTAAGTTGTATTTGTTCATTTGCTTGTAGATATTGTTCAATTTTGTCTTTAATTTCTTCTGTGACCCACTGTTTGTTCAGAAGTGTACTATTTAATTTATATATGTTTATGGAGTTTTTTGAAGTTTCTTTTGTCATTAATTTCTGGTTTTATGACACTGTGATCAGATAATATGCATGGAATGACTTCAAATCTTTTGCATTTGTTGAAGCATGTTCTATGGGCTAGTATATGGCCTCTTTCATAGAATGTCCCATGTGAAGCTGAGATGATTGTATATTCTGATGTTGGGTGGAACACTCTGTACACATCTACTAAGTCCATTTGTTCACAAATTTGATTCAGTTCTGTTATTTCTGTGCTAATTTTTGTCTAGTTGATCTGTCTCTTTGTGTCAATGATAATTGTGTTATTGCTTATTTGATTTTTCATTTCTATTAATATTTGTTTTATGTAGCTGGGTGTTCCTGTATTTGGTGCATATATATTTAAGATTGCTATTTCTTCCTCTTGAAGTTTTCCCCTAACTAGCATATAGTGACCTTCTTTATCATTTCTGATCATTCTTGGTTTGAAGTTCACATTGCCTAAAAACAGTACAGCTACCCCTGCTTTCTTTGGGGTTCCTGTTGCATGAAATATTTTTTTCCAACCTTTGACTTTCAGTCTATGAGTTTCCTTTTGGAGTAGATGGGGTTCTTGTAGACCGCATATGGTTGGATGTTGGTTCTTGATCCATTATGCCAGTCTGTTTCATTTAATTGGTGAATTGAGGCCATTTACATTAATGGTTATAACTAATATATATTGGTTTATTTTTGTCATATTATCTTTCTGCTGTTGGTTCTTTATCTTTCCCCTCTGATTAATTTTTTTTGCCTTGCTTAGTGATTCTTTTTTTTTGGTGTTCTTGAAGTCATAATTATTTTTATGCCTATCTAGTATATCTTTTAGCATTCTTTGAAGTGTTGGTTTGGTGGTCATGAAATTCTTCAGCTATTCTTTGTCATGGAAACATCTTATTTCTCCATCAAATTTTGCAGGGCACATTAGTCTGGGTTGGAGGTCATTATCCTTAGTATTTGAAATACTTCACTCCATGCTCTTCTTGGCTACACTGCTTGTGTTGAGAAACCTGCTGTAATTCTTATGGGTTTTCCTTTTAGGTGATCTGTCTCTTCTCTCTAACAGCTTTTAACATTGTTTTTATGTTTAATTTCTAGGATGTTGATTATTATATGTCTGGGTGTAGGTTTATTTTGGTTATAATTGGTGTTCTATATGTTTCATTTATCTATATGTATCAGTTTCCTTTCAAATGTTTAGGAAATTTTCTGCTATTAGTTCTGTAAATAGCCTTTTGATATCACTTGTGTTGTCATCTTTTTCATTAATACCTATCAATCTGATATTATTTTTCTTTGCATTGTCTTGCAACTGTTGAATTGTTATTTCCTGATTACTCGTTATTTTTAAAAGATCTTTCCAACAAAAAAAAAACACTATAAAATGTGCTCCCAGGTTTAGCTTAGTTGGCTAAGGCCCCACTCTGTAAACATGAGGTTGTGAGTTCCATCCCAGAGGCAGCAAAAAAAAAAAAAAAAGATCTTTCCTTTTCTGTTCATTATCTGAAATCTTGTATTTGAGGTCTGAAAATCTATCTTCACTTTCATTGAGGTGATTTTCCAGTTTTCAGTGAAATTTTTGATTTCCTGGACATCTCTTTGAATCTGTTTCATACATTCTTTTTCTTTCTTATATTGTTCAATTAAGGGTTCCATCTTTTTTGCAGTGCTCCTCAATTTTTTAAAGTATACATTCTTTAGGTATGTTCAGCATTTCTTTTATTATGTTCATGATTTCTTCTTTTATCTGGGAGATTATTTCTAATCTGAGTTCCTTACAGCTTCATACAGTTGATTCTTTACCTAAGTTTCTATCATTTCAGATGTTTCAGATATATGGCTTACATTTTCTTCTATGTCCATGTCTTCTAGGCTTGTTTGGGTTGGACTGGAGGTTTGAGATTGCACTTTGGTCTTTCATTTTGTCATTTTCCTGTATTCTCCTGGAGGAGCTGATTGCAAGGTCTCAGTTGCTTCCTTGGTTGAGGGTATCTGTCAGTACTGCAGGAAGTTTCTCCAGTTGAGTGAAGGTTGTCAGTTGGTCCTTACCAGTTCCCTAGGGCCACTTGAAGGCTTCTCAAATGTGGAATATATGGTGAATGGGCCTTCGGTATACTGCACTTGGTACTGTGAATCTGCCCAGCTGCTTGAGGTTGTTGAGAGAGACTCTACTAGGTTCTGAGTGGCATACCAAGGCTGAAGAGTTAGATGGCATGTGCTATGCAGACCTTCAGCTCATGCCACATGGTTCCCCAAAGCTCTGCAGCTACTTGGGGTCCCTGGGAAGGGCTTTAACATGTTCCAAGCCAGGTGCTGAGGTTGTACAACTGGCTGAATTGAGTGTGCAGGCCTTCAGCTCATGGCACTGAGCACAAGAAGTTCCCCAACCAATTGGGGTCACTGGGCAAGACTCAGTCAGGCCACGAGGGACCTACCCAAAGGTTCGAGACTGAATGGGGCACTGAGCCAGGCTCTACTAGGTTCTGGGTAAGGTGCTGAAGTTGCATGGCAGTATGGGGTTCACCAGGCATGCCTTTGTCTCATGCTGCTGAGGGCAGGTGATTCCTCCAAGCCCATTTAATTTGAAGCAGAAGGTCAGTATTAAAGGAAGTCCTGGATTAGGTACAAAGAAAAGATTAAGAGTATCATTGAGTTTGATATTCCTAACAAGGTGCTGAGGTATAGCATAAAGATTTTGCATTGATTGAATAGGAACACAAACTGGTTTTCAAAGGGGGCAGAGACAAGCCAAAAGGCAAATCTGTTATGTAATGTTTTAGCCATAGACACTGAAAATTAACTATTATTTCAAAATTCATTATGTATTCCGAGGATGGTTTTATGTTCATAAAGATTACTTGGTTTTAAAAATTAATATTCAATTTATTAAGGTTACAAATCTACAAATTAGTTTTCCCTAAGCTTTTAAACACATATGTCATATTTTTAAATCTAGTAAATTTTTACCACCAGTTTAATAGGCTTTGGAATAATGTTCAGTACTATTTACCAACTTAGTTAATTAAACACCTTGAACATTTTAAATGCATTCATAGATTTAATATATTCAATTTCTTCTTGTATATTCTAATTGTCTAATTAACAAATAAAACCTTCCTAAATAAATAAATAACATAAATTTAACATGCTAATGTTAAATTTACATTCTCTCAAATGTTACAATGCTAAATAGGAAATTTGTAAAACTACATTAATTTTTCAATTACATTTATTAAAATTGGAATTGTGAAATTAATCAATTGAACTGCTTTAATTGAACATTTAAAAAATAAATTATAAGCACTCAAGTAGTTAATATAAATGATTTTTAAACTTAACACAAAACATAAAATCATAGGTTTGACTTAGTTCATGTTTGTACTACATTTTAAATACCTTGAGTTAAAGAAATTTATCATTTGATAAGAAAAAAGTTATCTTAAAATTAGTGGCCTTCTGAAGAAAATTTTGGCAGTACAATTAGGTTTCTCATTGTTCAGAGATATAGTCTGGATCTCAATTTGCAACTATGGACATCAACACAAGTTTTTTTTATGACCATATTTGCCATTCAGATTCACTTAGTATGCATTATATTATGAGCAAAAATATATTGAAATCATTATTTTTTACATCATCCAATATGAAGAATAATTTCCTACATTTCAAGTTAGTCAAAAATTCAACGCAATGTTCTTATCACATAATTTGGTTTACATAATCCAGATTATGAATTATCAATGTATCATGATTCATTCAATATTTTGTGTTCTACATAGCTCTTAAAAATTTATGAATGTTAGAATGGGATCCAGTTCAGTTAGCTGTTTCTCTAATTTTGTTGTTACTACCTGGGTTACCTTAGAAAAATATCTACTCAGAACCTATGATACACAATGGATCATCTGTGATTTGCACAGCACCTTGAACTCTAATGCCTTCCTGTTGCTGAGGAGGAGAAGCCTTCTCAGTTAGACTATTTCAGGCAGTCAGACACTGGATGGTAGGAGCTATAGGTTGAAAGTTTTTAGATATCACATGTCTATTTTTGTTCTGGTTACAAAGTGACTGACATCCTTTATTACTCTTACAGTTTGCATCTTGAGTTTCCTCCATGGAGCATAGATTATTCTCTTCCTGTGGAACTTTTGGCAAGTGCTGGCAACTTAAGTGTGTAAGACCTAGTAAAAGAAGTCAAGTTATTGAGGTAACTGCCTTCAGGAAGATATTGGGACACAGGCCCTATACTTCACTCTGCTTCCAAACTGCTATGAGATTAGAAGCTTTTTCCACCACAAAATTGCGAGGTAACATAAATATTTTCTTCTTATAATTTAATGTCTCTAATATTTTGCCAAAACAATGGAATTCTGCCTAACATACTTACCAAATATTTAAAATTGCTTAGATTTTAACTTTTAGACTTGAACAAATACAAAAGAACAAATATTTTAAGGTAAAATTTTTTATGGTCAGAAGAGTGAGGTCACCAATTGCTCAGGCAAAGGAGCCAGTTTGCCAGAATTGAATTCCAATGCTGTTGCTTACTATAGGAGGGATGTTGATTAGTTAGCTCATTCTGTTTCAGTTTTCACATATTTAAAATGGAATAATAATAGTGCTTACTGAAGAGGCTGTAATTAGGATTCATTTGGATGATTGCACATTTAAATTAACTAAGTTGATTTTAAACATAGAGAAAGGATCCCAGACCTTAACTCACAACAAATAAATTAGAGTACCTGAAGTTAAACATAGGTAGTTTTCATAAAGGAATGAGTATAGTGATTTATAAGTATTTATAATAATGTCTTTTGTTGTTATTTGTGAGGTCCTAGATCAAATGCAAGTGTGAACTTTAGCTTTATAATTATAATCAATTAAAGTAGAAAATAACTATAACTGGCAATTATTTCTTTCCATTCCTACCTAGTAGACATTGGAGAAGAACCTAGTATCGTGATATTATACTTTTAATTGATCTTTCTATGACCCTGTGCAACTCCTGATCATTTTGCTCTGTTTACTATTTAACATCATTCATCAGCACTTTTTATTGAAACATATTTTAAGTCAGTAACTCTAGTGTGGAGACCTATGATTCCTTTGAGTAGCTGGATACGACTTGTAAAATAAGAAGAATAATCACTATGACAGATTTTAGATACCATTTGAGTATAAGGAATTTATCCCAGGGCACTCAGAATAGTTATGTCATTTGTGATATTCTTGGTTATAGGATCATAACTTAATGATGTTGTGTACTTTGTATAGATTTTTCTGAGCTGTTCCATCTTCTGAGACAGATGAGTTAAGGAATTTGAGAAAAAAATGCCCCACAGAGCTAGGATAGTGTTCCAGACCCTCTCAATTTACACACAGTCAGTGCTTCCTTCCATCTCATTTCTCTTTTCAATATGTACATGTGACTTCTTTCTGATCTGTTGAGGAATTGCCTTATAAACAGGTAGTTATTTATCGTATTGAACCTCCACCATTTTCCATAAAAGTTAGTACACTCCACTAACTTTTATAAATCTTAAAACATTTGTATTTTTAGCTTTACTATACAGATTTTGTATAGTAAAGATAAACATTGTACATATTTCATTCTTATAATAATCTATTAATATTCTTATAATAATTTTTAATAGGATCCATGCCTACACTTGTCTGGCCACTTGATTTTGGTCAGTAGTAAAATAGAAACATGTACAAAAACAATTTTTTTCAAATACTTATACTTGGTTCCACATTCTGTATGGAGTCTTTTAATCATAACAGTTTCCATAATAACAACATTCTGTATGGAGTCTTTTAATCATAACAGTTTCAGGTGCACTTGAAAGGAGTCAAAAGCATTTGTACCATTAAACTTTCACTTTTAAGAAATTGCCATATATAATACAGTAAAGCTATTGACTCAGGTTCCCTGGACACATGAACATTGTATAAAAATACCATATTTTTTTCATCCACTCTGAGATTGATGGGCATTTTGGTTGTTTCCAAGATTTAGCTATTACAAATTGTGCTGCTATGAACATGGGGGAACATATATCACTGTGATATGACCTTTTCAGGTTTTCTGGGAAAATACCAAGGAGGGGAATAGCTGGGTTGAATGGAACTTCCAACCCTAGTCTTCTGAGAAATCTCCATACTGATTTACACAGTGGTTGCACCAGTCTGCAGCCTCAACATTTGTTCTCAGTTGATTTCTTGATGGCAGCTATTCTTTCCAGAGTGAGATGATATCTCAATGTTGTTTTAATCTGCATTTCTAGAATGACCAGTGATGGTGAACATTTCTTCATGCATTTATTTACCATTTGTATATCTTCCTCTGAGAACCTGTGTGTTCATCTTAAATGCCCATTTTTGGAGAGGGTCTTTGAATTTGGGGGCTTGATGTCTTTCAGTTCTTTATATTTTGTGGATATAAGTCCTTTATCTGAGGGGTTGCTGGCTAAAATTCTTTCCCATTCTGTGGGTTTTCTTTTCACTCTGTTGATGATTTCTTTTGAAGTGCAGAAAATTTTCAATAATATGAGAGCCAAGTTGTTGATTCTTTGAAGTGTTTCCCATGCAGCTTGCATTTTGTTCATTAATTCTCTGCCTACCCCTATGTCTCCAAGACTCCCACCTACCTTGTCTTCCAGTATATTTAGTGTTTCTGTTTTAATATTCAGATCTTTGATCCATTTAGTCTTTAGTTGTATGCATGGCAATAGGCATGGATCCAGTTTCAGTCTTCAGCATGGGTAGAGCCAATTTTTCCAGCACCGTTTATTAAAGAGGCTACCCTTCTTCCAGTAAACATGTTTAGCCCTTTTGTCAAATATTAGGTGGAGGAGTGTCTTTGTAGTTGTGCTTGCATCTTCTAATCTGTTCCATTGATCCTCAGGTCTATTTCTTTGCCAGTACCATGCTGATTTTATCACTGTGGCTTTATAGTACTGTTTCAAGTCAGGAAATGAGATGCCTCCTGCCTTGCCATTGTTGCCCAGAATTGCCTTTGCTATTCTAGGTTTCTTCTGTTTCCAAATGAATTTTAGGAGTGTTTTCTCTAGATCTGTGAGGTATGTCAATATATTTTGATTGGGATTGCTTTAAATCTGTATAACAATTTTGGGAGTATGGCCATTTTCACAATGTTGGTCTTCCTAGCCAAGAGCAAGGAATGTTCTTTCATTTTCTAATATTCTCATCAATCTCCTTTTTTAGTGTAGGATAATTTTCAGGATATAGGTCTTTTACATTTTTGGTTAGACTGATTCCTAAGTATTTCATTTTTTTAGATGTTACTGTAAAGGGTGATATTTCCATAATTTCTCTCTTCGTGTGTTTTTTGTTTGTGTACAGGAATGCTATTGATTTTTGATCATTGACTTTGTATCCAACTAAAATGTTGAATTTTTTTATTACCTCTAATAGTCTTTTGGTGGAATTTTTTGAGTCTTCTATATAGAGTATCATGTCATCTGCAAATAGTGATAATTTAACTTCTTCCTTTCCTATCTCTGTTCCTTTTTTTTCTCTCTCTTATTTGATTGCCCTGGCTGGTGTTTCCAGAACTATATTAAAAAGGAGTGGTGATGACATCCTTGTCTTTTTCTTGAATTTAAAGTGAAAGCTTTCAGTTTTGTCCATTTAGTATAAAGTTGGCTATTGGTTTGTCATAGATGGCCTTTATAAGGTTAAGGTAGACACCATGTATTCTGACTTTCTGAAAGGCTTTTATCATGAACATGTGTTGGACTTTATCCAAAGCTTTTTCTGCATCTATTGAGATGAACATGTGGGTTTTGTTTTTGGCTCTGTTGATGTGATGTATTACATTTATTGATTTGTGTATGTTAAACCATCCCTGTGTTCCTGGAATGAACCCCACTTTGTCATGATGTATAATGTTCTTGATGATTTGCTGCATTCTATTAGCCATTATTTTATTGAGAATCTTTGCATCAAAGTTCATTAGTCAGGTTGGCCTATAGTTCTCCTTTTTGGTTGGGTCTTTCTCTGGTTTTGGTATGAGTTATACTTGCCTCCAGAAATGATTTAGGGAGGATTGCTTTCTTTTCAATTTCATTGAAGAGTTTCAGGAGTATTGGCATCAAATCTTCTCTAAATGTCTTGTAGAATTCAGCTGTGAATCCATCAGGACCTGGGCTTTTCTTTGTTGGTAAGTTTTTAATTATGTTTTCAATTCCAATAGTTGATATTGAGTTGTTCAAAATTGCTATATCTTCTTGGTTGAGCTTTGGTAATTCATATGTTTCTAGGAATCTGTCCATTTCCTCTGTGTTTTCCTCTCTATGTGAGTAGATTTTCAAAGTAGGTATTCATGATCTTTTGAATTTCCATGGGATCTGTAGTAATTTCTCCCTTTTCAGATCTTATTGCATGAATTTGGGTTTTTTCTTTCTTTTTCTTGATAAGGTTAGCTAGGGGTTTGTCAATTTTGTTTATTCTCTCAAAAAACAAGCTTTTTGATTCATTAATTCTATGTATTGTTTTTTTTTTAGTTTCAATTGCATAGATTTCTGCTCTAATCTTTACAATTTCCTCTCTTCTATGAGCTTTGGGTTTGGCTTGCTCTTCTTTTTCTTGATGCTTGAGGTGAAGCATTAGGTTGTTTATTTGTGCTCATTCTACTTTCTTGATATGGCAATTTATTCCTGTCTTTTTCCCTCTTAAGACCACTTTCATTGCATCCCAAAGATTACAGTACATTGTTTCCATAGTTTCATTGAATTTTAGGTATTTCTTTATTTCTTCCTTAATTTCATTTGTAGCTCACTGATTGTTCAAAAGTTTGATGTTTATTTCCATGTATTTATGCAGGGTTTGCAGTTTCTTTTGCCATTAATTTCCATTTTCAGTGCACTGTGGTCAGGTATTACACATGGGATAATTTCAATAGCTTTGCATTTATTTAAGAATGTTTTATTGGATATGATATAGTCTATTTTGGAGACGGTCCCATGTGCACCTTAGAAGAATGTGTATTCTGATATGATTGGGTGGAACACTCTGTAAACATCTACTATGTCCAATTGCTCACAGGTATGATTCAGTTCTATTATTTCTTTGCTGACTTTTTGTCTAATTAATCTATCTCTTTGTGACAATGGGATGTTAAGGTCCCCTGTTATAATTGTGTTCTTGTGTATTTGGTTTTAAATGTCCATTAGTATCTGTCTTATACAGTTGGTTATTCCTGTGTTTGGTGCATATATATTTATAATTGTTATTTCTTCCTCTTGAATTTTTCCACTAATGAATATGTAGTGACCTTCTTTATCTCTTTTAATTATTTTAGGTTTAAAGTTCCCATAGTCTGCAAATAGAATAGTTACTCCTGATTTTTTCTAGGTTGCTGTTGCATGGAATACTGTTTTCCATCCTTTGACTTTTAATGTATCAGTTTCTTTTTGCATCAGATATGTTTCTTGAATACAGCATATTGTGGGATCATGCTTCTTGATCCATTCTGTTAATCAATTTCTTTTGATAGGTGAATTGAGGTCATTTATGGATATCACTGATACATACTGGCTTGACTTTGCCGTGTTATTTTCCAGTTTTTTGTTTCCTGCTTTTCCCTTTATTTAATTGCTTGTCTTACTTGGTGGTTTTTTTCTGTGGTTGTTTTGGGGATTGTGGTCATGTTTATCTCTGTCTAGTATGTCCTTCAGTACTCTTTCTAGGGTTAGTTTGGGTGACATGAATTTCCTCAGTTACTCTTTGTCATGGAAGTATATTGTTTCTCCATTAAAATTGAATGAAAGTTTTGCTGGGTACATCAGTCTGGGTTGAAGGTTGTTTTCTTTCAGGGCTTGAAATACCTCACTCCAAGCTCTTCTTGACTTGAGCATTTGTCCTGAAAAGTCTGCTGATTCTAATGGGCTTTCTTTGATAGGTGAGTTATGTATTTTCTCTAACAGCTTTTAGTATTCTGTTTTTATGCTGTATGTCTGAAATCTTAATTATTATGTGTCTGGGTGTGGATTTATGTTGCGACTGTTTGGTGTTCTATATGCCTCACTTATCTACATATCAGATTCTTTTCTCATGTTTGGGAAATTTTCTGCTATTATTTCTTTATGTATGTCATTTGTCTGGACTCCTGTATCTTTGCTAATGCCCATTATTCTTATATTGTTGCTCTTGTCATCATCATGAAGCTTCTGGATTGTCATTTCATGTGGCTTTGTTATTTTTAAAAGTTCTATCCTTTCCTGATCACTAATTGTGATCCTGTCCTCAAGGTCCAAAATCCTATCCTCAGCTTCCTTTAGGTGGTTTTGCACACTTTGAATAGAATTTTTTGTTTCTTGGATGTCTCTTAGAGTTTGTTTCATGAGTTCTGCTTGTTTTCTATGTTGTTCATTCAAGGTTTAAATCAGTTTCCCATGCTCATGTACTTTTTTCTCTATTTCTTCTTTAGGTGCATTCAACAACTCCTTTACCAAGGTTGTTACTTCTATCTTTGCATGGGATACTACTTCTAATTTGATTTCCTCTATAGCCTCATGGAGTTGTCTTTTATTTCACTTGCTCTCTTTTCAGAAGTTTCTAATGCATTACTTTTGGAGTCCTCTATTTCAATGTTTCTGTACTTGCTCCTGATGGACTAGATGTTTTAGATTGCATTTTGCTTTTTTGTTTTGCCATTTTTCCCTTTGGAGTTAGTGTTTGGTCCTTCAATCCAGCTAGGCTAGCTCCAGATGCAGGGTATGTTCTTACTGCCCTGGAGCAGAGTTTTGAGTCTGTCTTATGTGCTGGGATGCCACTGCAACGCGTGGTCACAGCCCTGGGTTGACTTCTTGGCTCTGTTTGGCCTGGAGATCACTGGGCATGGTGCAGCTAGGGCCACCCATCTCTTTCCTGCATCTCAGGCTGGCTCAGACCTGTGGCATGGTCATACCACCCTGGAGCAGAGTTCCAAGTCTGCCCCATGCACTGGGATGCCTCTGCAGCATGAGGTCCTGGCCCTGGCTTGGGTTCTGGACCAGCATAGCCTATGTAATGAGTTCAAAGCTAGCATGAACTGTGTAGTGAGACCCTGTCTTAAAAGAACAAAAAGTACATCCAATATATTAATAATTTCTTAACTTTTCTTCCCTTTCCTAATGCTCCATATTTCTAAAATATAAATTCCTCAGTGTTACTACAGGAAAGACTACTTCTTCAAATATTAAGTGTATATTTTTCTCTCACAATAATTTCAAAAAATATAAGATCAACACGAAAATAAAATAAAACAAGACTTATTTTATTGTAGCTGTGCTTAAACTTACTGAGTTTCTACTGGCTTCCTTTAGTATTGATTTTGGGGCATTTCCCCTAAGACACAGTATAAAATGTCACATTTTCATAAAACAATGAGTTTCCATTGCCTGAAGAAAGAATATTTTGCTAAAGATTTATTTGATGTGACAAGATTTTACCATTTTTTGCTCAGCATGAGTGCTGTAATCAGGTTTTACAAAGGACAAGATTTAATAAAGAACACATAATTTACAGATTATTTTGTAATATTTACCCAAAGATTCAGGTGTAAGAAAATGTAGGAGATCTATCCACACACTAGAGACCCAAAGAATCCAGATGAGGGCCTGGATGTTATGGTAATGTACTGCATGAGTCCAGCTAAAGACCTAGAGCCCATGACAACATCCTCCATGAGTTCAGCTGAACGCTTTGATCCCACAACACTGTCTCATGCAAATCTGTATCAAGGATCTGCCCTAGTAATGCCCAAAAGTCATGAGTGGAAGCTAGAAAGTCTATGCCAGTGGGATAAATTATCTATGCCATCAGGCTGAGGGATCTTCACTGGGAACAGGAAGCAACTCTCAAGGTAAAGGCTAGATCTCCTCTTAAAATGAAACAATCCTCAGCAACAGCAAGGACCTGAGCTCCTCCAAATATGGGAATATCTGAGTTCCTATCAAGAAAACCAGCATCACAAGCTTCTCCAGGAGAATCAACAGCACACCATCTTTCCTTCAGTTCTCTTTTTATGCAACAATCCTCAGGTGAACCCTCCACACTCAGCACCACACTGATTCAGATCTTCTGGGTGTTACAAGTTGATCATAGTTAATGCGCCATTGTGAACAGTGAAAAATTCTATGTAGATGTAAGAACAGATTATTTATTTTTCTTTCAGAAATTTAAATTTTTCTGTCTCTATACATGTTGAAAAAGTGTGTAATTATGTGCAAAGATGCATTTATAATGAAAACTTATGACATATCAACTGTCTTCAGATAATTAAAATAGCAAATATTACAATTTTATCATACTTAAAATTGAAAAAAAATATATTATTTGTCTTTTAGCAATACCTACACCTTATAGAGTGATTTCATTGAATTTATTGTAATGTCCTTCAAAATATTAATCCTATTTGCAAAGCATTATTTATTTAATCTTTTTGTTGTTACATTATATATATTTTTGTGTAAAAATAATGTTTAATGTTATTTTTAGGAGCATCTGACAAAACGGCTTTCAGACTAGTATATTGAATTAAATATTTTTAATTTCACATTACATCCCCTTATTATAGGAATTCTTTAGGTAGCTGGCATACAGAAAGTTCTGTACTATTTTGGATTCTTCAAAAAGTACACATTAGGATAAGACCTGCTGTTTAAGATATGTATTGAAGGCTATATGAGGGGAAACCCAGGAATTCTACAAGACCTGCTAGACTGTGATGCTTGTCTCAGTCTGTATGAAGGAAGAAGGGAAAGGAAAAGGGTCAAGATTTTAGGGTTCAGTGGAGGAAAAAATAAGTTGTGAAGGCATGAGAAATATTCTCCTTTCAAATATTTTAAATATTTTTGTGTTGCCTAGGCATTTGGTGGTTTAGCAACCTTGCTTTACTCAATATAGGAGTGGGTTCTGGAAGCATGATTTCCACAAGGACCAATGTTAGACTGTAGCAACTGAGGCCATCACTTCATTGCATATAATCTAGTTAGGGATTCAAGATATGAAGTCTTACATCCTCTAGAAGGACTGAGGAGTTCTCTAGTGTTTGAAAATTGACCTTTTGAGGGTCATTAAGGGTACTATATTAATGGTCTTGAGAAAGGGGTTAGAAGCTAAGGGAAGACATTTCCCCCCAGTCTTCAAGACTATTATGTATTAAGTGGAAAAAATATTCATCTCTATGAATATTTTATTTCTAGGAGCATAAATATAGAGTTTATTTCTAGGAGTATAAATGAAATATTAAGTAGAAAAGCATGGCAGCTATTTAGTGTGGCAGAAAGTACTAGAACCATAAAAATGCATTAATGGCCCACTATATTGACTGTGAGCTACATGACAGAATTGTGGGACCTAAAGTAGAAAGGTCACCAAAAATTCAGACAGAAAACAGCACTGTTTTCAAAAGTCAGAACTGCATAAGGTAATATGTGGGATTTTTTGTTCATTTGGTTTTGTTTTTAACTAATTGCAGTATGCGATTCTCAGAAAATTAAAATATTGCCATCTAGGCAATAAACAAAAGTGTTTTCTGGGATGTCAGAAACAGATACATAGGTCAAAAGGACAACTAAGAATCAGTGGTAAATCACTTAGAAATACAGTAAGCAATAAGAACTCAAAGTCACAATTATGTATCATTTGTAGTTTTGTTTTCAACCAAAAATCTGTCTCCATCAAAAAAAGGAGAAAATGTCATAAATAATGAGTATAAAAAGATGATTAATGGAACCTAATATTAGGTGGAATCAGAGTACTATATTCATGACAACAATACTTTCAGGTAATTATTATAAATATTTTCAAGTAATTAAAGTGATCTATGTAAAATTTTTATAAAATTTACTTTGGGTGACTAGATCAAAACATCAAGATGAAAATGGAAGCTATTGAAGTAAAATTATAGTACAGTAATACACAGTAACTCTAATGGAAAAACTCACAAATTAGCTTTCTATTCGATTTGAGTTAACATAGGAAAAACCAGCAAATATAAATATAGGTCAAGAAAAAATAAAATATTAAGTATAGAAAGAAAAGCTTAAAAGATCACAAAGCCCAAAAGATATGAGAGAAAATGTCAAGTATATTACAAGTGTAATTGACTCTGAAAGAGAAAAGCGAAAACAACAGACAAAAGTAACTCAATAGTCCAGAGAAAATTTTCAAAGGCAAATTTACAGAGCCAAGAAACTAAACAACCCACAGCAGGATAAAAATATAAAAATAGGAAAATATTATTTCATGCTAATCAAACCACTAAAAGCCTAGAATAAGAAGATAATATTGTAAAAGTCAAAGAAAAATTACATTACATTTGTATATGCACATTGGAAATAAACATACAGCTACAATTATAGTTGAATTTCATCAGAAACTATTGAAACTAGAAGAAATAAAAATGATATAGTCAACATTTTAAAATTAATAAATGTCAATCTATAATTTCTAAATTGGTTAAAATTATCCATCAATCCAAAATACTACTTTTGTAGTATTTTATTTTTGCTTTTATTTATTTATTTTTTCTTTTTAAGACAGTGCTTCCCTGTGTAGCTTATGCTTACCTTGAATTCACTTTGTAGGCTAGTCTGGCCTCAAAATTGCCTTGATTCTTTTGCCTCCGCTTCCTCAGTTCTGGGATTAGCCTTGCATGACCACACTTTTCCAAGACTGTTACTTTTTGTAAAATAAAAATTTAGAAAGTTTATTGCCATTATACTTATCTGAAGTAAAACACAATTTTCTGTCAAGAGAGAACTGAAGTGTGGATTTCAGTTTTAATGCACAGAAAGTTACAACAAAATAGGAAAGTAATGAACTTACTGATAAGTATCCAAAATATATATTTATAAACAGAAGTGAAGAACCATCACATGTATTAAAATATAAAATTAGACATACAACAATACATTTTAAATGGGCATATTTTCTCTATGTTGAAAAATACAACATAAAGAAAAAAAATTGATTGGCAAATATGATATATTAAAGAAATGAGAAAACCAAAATGCAAGAATGTGAATTTTCCTCAGATGAATCCATCAATTTAAAAAATGCCAACAACAAAAATGCAGACTTTTCTCTACAAATGCTGTCAACCTAGAATTAAACATAACATGTTTTTCCCAATGAAAAGCAAAGTTAGATCTTCCCAGTTGAAAAAAAATCTCCCTACTTCCTGTCAACCATATTACTTTGCTCTTTATATTTTGGGTCTCTCAGGAGGTGGATGGAGAAGGGAAGGAAGCACGAAGGGACTTAAAATAGAGAGGGTTAAAAAATACTGCTTTTGTAAATGGGAAGGGAAGAAGAGTTGGAAGGAAACATGCATGATGTAAATGCCAAATCTCTAGAGTGCCTAAAAGAAAAGACTAACTAATTTTGCAGTCAGAAGGTAGTTCAGTATATGTAAGCACACACAACACACAAGACAAAAAATCAATTACATTTTTATAAATTATATTTTTTGCACGGTGCCATAAATAATTAACAAATACAAGTCATAAAATTAAGAAGTGTATTTGTATGATAGTTGGGAATACAAGGAGAGGATTTCTAATGTGAAATTCTAAATTTTGAATTGCTCCAATATCCAAAACTTGTTGAGTCATAACATGAAATTTCCCCTGACTTCATGTAGTGAATTGAAATTAAAACATAGTTACATAACTTTTTATTTAGCATCTCCAAGTTGAAAAACAGCAACAACAACAACCATATAGCTTTGTTCAATTGAAATAAGTTTTTCTCAGAGGCCTAGATTTTTGCCATGCAGGCATGGTCATGTAAGTTAGATAAAAGGTTTGTGACCAAAGACACATTCCTCGTGATTCCTTTCACAGGAGCAATATCTATGTGCATTATTCAATGTATTTTTACTTTTGCTTATTTGCTTGTCAATTTCAAAGATACTGCTGATAATGTCAAAAAGCCCTGAAATTATCTATGGCTAGCAATAATACAAACAAAATGAAAGCAGAAACAAAAAATAAAAGCAAGCATTTAATACTTATTGCTACATAGCAATGAAAACCTAAAGTGTCTTACAAAAATCTATAGTGTTGGAGTGATCACCACAAATTAAGTGAAGAAACAAAAGAATAAACTGCTGAGTTCTATTCTGAAAATGATAACAAAAAGTTAATGAAAAGTAGAAAAACACTGCTTGAAACGAAAGTTAAGATTGAGCTTACATATTGAAAAAGTAGTTCCATCAATGTTGCAGTGGAAATATTCCACATAATGGCTTGCTAATTATGATAAAGCAAAATCATAAAGAATTTAAACAATCAGAGAATTTTGAATTTTAACTGAGTACAGCAATTTAAGAAGAGATATGATATTATAATTTGAAAGATTGTTGCTGTTAAATCAGTAAGCAGATTCATTGACAAATTATTCACTGTACTGATCATGAATATGTGATGCCAGAACAAGTTTACAATATTGATTAGAAAGCTTGTTTTGGTATCGTTGTCCAGTAATGGCATTGACTGAAACTCGTGTGATCACCTCTGCT